>MCJB01048545.1:0-17622 GCA_002018475.1 Nicotiana obtusifolia
CATTGCAAAGCTTGTGTGATCAAGTCTTTGTGGAACGGTTGGTTAGGCACCCGCAAGTCTAACATTTGCAAAGCTTGTGTGATCAAGTCTTTGTGGTTGTAACGGTTTGTTAAGCACCCGTAAGCTTGACAGTGATAGTGAAAATCTCAAGTGTGATCTTGAGGAGTGGACTAGCTACACGTTGTAGTGAACCACTATACATCTTGGCGTACGCTCTCTCTTTACATTTCTGCAATATATATATTCTTGCTATCTTATTTTCGCACTTATATTTAAATTGTATATCTTGATTGCGAAAATTAGACAAAGTTCCGCAAAACGCTATTCACCCCCCCTCTAGCGTTGTTCATTTATTCTAATAGTTACTACTAGATTTTTCATAGAGAAGTGTTCACATGTCATAATAAATTCATAAGATCTGTCCTGTCATGTAGTGCAAGGATATTGACATAATTAGATTTGTTTGTTTCAAAATATAAATTAATTATAAAGAAATAAAATAAGTACTTTTTGAGGAATAGGTAAATACGCTTTATATCAGGTAAAAGATAAACGTTTATTTGAGAAATATCAAACATTTTATTACCAGACATCTTAAAATACATATTGCTTTGTTAAATATTGTGATTTTATAATGGCGGAATGCCTAAAAACCTCTCTAAACTTGACACGGATTACTAGTTACACTCCTAAATTATTCGTGGTCTTAATTACCCCCCCCCCCCCCNTTAATTCCCCCCCCCCCCCCTGAACTTGGCCTTTTGAGAGCTATTACCTCCCTGGACGCTGATGTGGCAAAAAGTGCGGGTGCACTTCTTTTAAGCGCGTGGGAGTGAACAAAAATTTAAAAAATCAGCTTACAAGTAGGTTATTTTTTATCTTTTAATGGCATATAGTCATATATAATGATTTATTTGTTACAACTATTTATTTGTTCTTGCTTCATCTTGACAAATAATGTGGACTTTACTCTAACTTTTATTCTTTTTAATTTCTTCTATACATATAGTGTCTATTTGTTCCAACTGCATATTTCTTTTTTTTTTTGGGGGCCAATTTTGTAAAAGTTTAGTTGGAACTCGATTATTTTAGCCAAATAGAAAACTTTTAGCAAAAATAATGGAGTACTAGTTGTGTATTTTCTGTTATTTATTTTCTTTAGATATAATATCTATTTATTTTAATTGTGTATTTTTATTTTCGAGTAAAATCAATAAAAAAATGGCTACAACTCCATTATTTTTTTACCAAATAAAAAAGTATAGCCAAAATAATGAACTTGCAATTGTACACTCTTTTTATTTATTCTTTTGATGCAATGACTATTTATTTCAACCGTGTATTTTTACTTTCTCCAGTAATATCTGTTAAAAAAATAATATTTTTAGAGCTCCAAAAATTAGAGCTATATAAAAAATTATATCAAAATAATAAAAATCAAACTATGTATTTTTATATCTTTTTAGATGCCTTGACTATTTAATTCAACTGTATAAATCTTTATTTTCAGGTCAAATTCAAAAAAAAATAATAACTAAAACTTTATTATTTTTAGCCAAATAAAAAAAATTAGCCTAAAAAATATAGTTCTAACCAAGTTTTATTATAAATATTATTAGAAAAAGGTATAAAATATACTTTATTTTTCAAAAAATGCCACATGGACAGGAAAATCCACGTGATAGGCGAGTGCATGCCACTTTCTTAGGATGAGATTGTCCAAGGGGGTAACAACTATCGAATAACCAAGTATAGGGGGATAATTAAGACCACAAATAGTTCAAGGATGTAATCAACAATACGTGCCAAGTTTAGGGGAGTTTTAAAGTATTTTGCCATTTTATAATTAAGTGATGAAAATAATTATAACTAATTAACTAAAATATAATATCCAAACAAACAACTCTTAATAAGGAATAGGAGTAGGTTTAATGTAACAAAGAAATAGGAGCTACAGAATATGAACAATGATAATACAAGATATGAGTAAAATTAAAGGAAGGATTCATGTACACCCACCACTTTAACAATGAATTCTAAGATTTTAGTATAGGTCTAACGTGAGGTTCCAACAAGTTAGATAATTGCCTGGTACAAAAATGGCACAATATCTTTTCAACAGTGTATCACGTGAAATACCCAAAAGCAACTAATCAGCTTGAGAATTTAGATGCTATATCTGCCCAAACCAATGATGTGTATCTTTACTAGGGGACCAAACCCCACCCTTTATCTTAGTTCTTGATTCCTAAAGAAGGAAAACACTTTCTATGGAAACTTAGGTTGAGAGATAGGAAAGGGAAAAAGGAACTAAACCTGAGCCATTAAACATGCTGAAAGATGCCAGCACCTTTTGCCTTTAAAACAAACACCGAGGATTATGCTATGGGGACTCATTGAGGGAATAAAAGAAAGGCCAGAAAACATGCCGATAGATGCAAAATGGCCAGTTTTTTCAAGGACAAGAATAAGATATTGTAGTCACAGGTAAAGATTCAAAATGGGGTTCAAACATATTTACATTCATTTCTCACAACATAAGATGGAGAATATGTCATATGTCTACCCTTTTCATTTTCCGGTTTATATTAAAACGAGACAAAAAGAAACACTCATAGAAAAAGAAAAAAATCTATTTGTTCAAAATATGTTAGATAATGAACTCATCACTGAAAAGTTATAGATCCTATGTCCATATATTGTCGATTATTTTGCATGGTCCAAACAAAATGGCCATAACTTAGTATAGAAAAGTTCAAATGAATTTCCGTTTGAACAAAATTTCATATGGACTACAATTTTTCTTTATCACAGGGGGGGTCTAATACTCTTCCTATTGCAATTTCAATGAAGCTCAAGCTAAGAAATGGAGAATGAAGGATGCCAATTGATGTGATATTTCTCCTAATAATTAGTTTATGTAAAACTGAATCAATTAGTTTGAGGATGATTTTTAGTTCCAATTCTTTAAACTTCTTTATTAATAAATATGAAATTGTAAATCTAGTTAGATGCTCTTTCTGGTTGTGATAGATGTTCCCATACTTAATTGTACCCAAAATTGTTCTTTTCACTTAAAACTCCACGGAATTGTCTACTTCTAATTTTAGTTCTTCCCTCCGTCTGCAAGGATGCATATTTAGTGTTAGTGGTTCCTGTTAAAAGGCCAATAAATTACAAGTTCTCAATTTCGTTGAACATTGTAAATTTAGTAAAACTTACGTATTTGAAAACATTTACGTAAAATTGAATTTATAAACACAACAAAGTTATTCATGTGTTGGGTACTTACCTCGCTTATGTACTGGCTTTAAAGTACTTTTAAGCACATTCATTACAACTACTAGTAGGTAGTTTGAATCTTTTCCCTCCCTAAGTACAAAATTTCAATTTGAGGCTAAGGAGAGGCAAGAGGACAAGGAAAAAGTAAGTCACATTGGAGTGAACACTTTATATAATAAATTTAATTATCTCAATAATGAGTTGAAGAGTATCTACGAGATCATACTGTTGTACTTTTGCTGTATGAGTTAAATAATTTTAATTTCATCACAATGTTAACATAGTTCAGATTAATGCTTGGTGATGTGTAAAAGAAAAGGACACCTATTTTTTCACAATTGTTATACTCTTTCTAAAATTTTCCTTTTAGACAGCAGTTAGGACTCACTTTTTTAGCCGAGAATCTTTTGAAAACATCATTTCTGCTCTTTCAAGATAGGGTTAAGACTGAGTACATCTTACTCTCTTTAGACCTCACTTGTGAAATATTGTTGTTGTAAATATGAATTAGAACAACTATGTAAGGAGGAAAAAAACTAGGGACAATGAAAATAGAATTTACAAATTGCAGAAATCTTTACAAGTGGGATTTAAGGTCTTTTGAAAAACTATTTTTAGACAATAAGTCATGTTTTGATGTTTGACTATAAAAGGAAACAAACGATGTGAGTCAGTTGCTAGTGAATTTGTGGGACGCTCAATTACCCACACGGTCATGCTATCATGGGGCTGCAACGGACAGCAACAAAACCTATAGATATTATTTTGCTGACTCGGGGATTATCCAATTAAAATAGGGAAGCGAGGACAAAGAAACTCGGTATACAAGGACAAAACCGTCATTTCATTATGACATACTCCGTCTTTAGTTGAAAAACAGTCAATGTCGGGTCCAGCTAAGTTTTCTTGAAAACGACTTCCTCTCCTCCACTAAAAAAATAGCACCCAAATATAAAACTAATCACACAGGCAGCCACGTGTCCCTATATCGGATCCGAGAGAAATCAAATAGATCCGCCCTACTCAATTCAGCGCCCGTCTTTAGATTTACCTCCATGTCAGACAATTCACTCCGACGTGCCTCCTAGTTGTCTCCTGCGTGGCACCTTGCCTGGCCTCTTACACTGCCACGTCATCACCAATATGTATCTTACCTTCTTAATTTCTCTCTCATCTTTTGCTTTAGCCTATCGCCGTTTCTGACCTCCAAAAATCCCCTTAACAAATTTATATTTTTTCCCCCATAAAAAGCAAACCCTAGAAGAAGAAGAAGAAGAAGAGAAGAAATTCGAAGAAAATGAGTCTACAATAGTGGGATGAAATATTGAATTTGGATTTTAAACACAAATTTGTTCGTCAACTTTCTGGGAGCCCTTTTTTTGTGAACCAATTGCAGTAGTAGACAGTATCAGTGGAAGCTTCTCTTTCTCATTAATGAGGTCCATAAGGTAATTTTCTGGAGGATTTGCAGTGTTTATTCTCTAAAAAATTGTTGACTTTGATTTGTTCTCTCTTTTTTTTTTTTCCTTCTATTTTTGGGGTTTGGTTTCTATTTCTCTTTAAAATTGGAAAATGGACTAAAGCTTGGATTTGAGTAATGGATTTGTATATTGAGTTTTTGTGAATTTTGTGGGAAGATGAGATGCATTGTTTCATCTAAAGGAAGTTGTTTTTGTACTTAAGATCTTGATTTTAGCTTGATTGTTTGACTCTCATGTGAACGGAAAGCACCGAGATTTCAACCCAGCACAGTTAAGCTTTATGTTGCTGTTCAGTTGAGTTCACTTTTTGTTGCCTAATGGAGAAGAAACGTAATTAGTTGCTTTTACAATTGAAATATTCAATGTAAGCTTGTGATCGATAATTATTTATTTTATAAAATATAGTTCTGTTTATAGATCCATCTCAAATATTAATAATAATGATAATAACTATATGAAGCTTCTATGTGTATAATATTTACATGAGATGAGTTCTAAGGAGTAATGTGGTTAGTGAGGATTCATGATGTCGACCCAACTTATTTGGGCATAGTTGTTTTTGTAAAAATAAAAAATCACAATTCATATAGTCTAGCCTAGGGATGTCAATGGTTCGGTTCGGCCAGTTATTTTATAAAATTTTTACCATACCAATTTTTCAGCTATTCTATTGTGTATAACTAAAATTAGATTTTTCGGAACCGTCTCAATCATGTCGGCTTCTCTTTGATATCGGTACGGTTAGGTTAATTTTCGGTATTTTTTAAAAATGTCATATAAAAGTCACTAGTAGAAGTAGAATGCAATAACATACCTACTTTCATAGGGCTTAGCAAAATTCCCTAGACATTTTACTATTTAAAGGGTTATGCATTAAGAAAACATGAAAGATCGCCAGAGTATAGATCCATCAATCATTTTACAGTAGTGTAAAAGAAACTAATCAAAGACAAAAAAAATATAAATCACACGAGTAGAAATATATTAACCAAGCGGGAACCAAAGAATAAAGTCTATAAAAGATTAAATATTCAAAAATATAAATCCAAATCATACGAAAAGAAACATATTCAATACATTGTAGCTTGCTACTCATAAACACTAGAATACCTTGTGTCTTGCTAGTGAATATGCTGAAAATAATTTAGTTTCAATAGGAGTAGTATAATAGGTTGGGAATTAGGATTTTGAGTTTAATTACTTGTTGACTTGTAACCGTTTTCATAATTCTAAGGCCTAAGGAAAAATTTAATTCATTATTATTTTTAAACTTAATATATAAATATATTGTTCACATGTAAATTTATTCGGTATTTTTCGGTTTATTTTCATAAAATAAAAAACCTACCATAATTATTGGTACGGTCATAAATTTACATAAAAACCTACAGTGTTATTAAAAAAAACTTAAAAATCGGTTCGGTCGGTTTAGTCGGTTTTTAAATATCCATTGGTATTCCTAGTCTACCCCACCTTGTTTGGGACTTAGGCATAGTTACAACAACAACATACCCAGTATTATCCCACACTATGGGGTCTGAGGAGGGTAGTGTGTACGCAGACCTTAACCCCCTACCTTGGGAGGATAGAGAGGCTGTTTCCAATAGACCCTCGGCTCAGGAAAGCATAAGCACCACATTAATGAAAATATAGACAAGAACGGACAATACCAAAAATCATATAAAAGCAGAATAAAAACAACAAGATAGTAAGGTGATCAACAATGAAAGAAAACAATGGTTAGTCATAAAAACCTACTACTAACAGAAAGCGAGACGACGTGCCAATACTACTGATTATGGACTCTAGACTTAGGCATAGTTGTTGTTGTAAAAATAAGAAGCTTGTGATTCATGATTAGGCCCAATTTCGAGGATATAAAATTGAAAGTTTTCTCTATCAATTAAAGATGAGATTATTCTGATGATAATGGCGGGGGAGACCGGGAGAGGAGGTTGTTGTTGGGTGCATAAGGTTGTGCGTACTTGGTGTAGGTTTTCTTTGGGGTTCCATTTTGTAAATGTTTTTTCAAAGTTTAAGAAACATGTTTTTTTGTGTAAAATAAAGCGCATTAGTTGGATATTTGATTATTTATCCCCATGTATGTTCCATTTATCAGTTTTTTATAAATAAAATGTTGACATTCATGTATTTTGGTTAAGGACTTGTTGAAGAGTTGTTTCATTGAAAGGTTGGTACTTGAAGACAACGTTATGTGCAACTTTTCTTCTAAATTAGACGTTTTTGCACCGACTCAATCCGCTGCCTTATTCATCATTGGCCTTTTTGAATCTGGTTGATGAGAGGAATTCGGATGGACTCAAATGGTCCCCCAACTAAAGGGTTGGTGGAACTCAATTGTCATAGCATACAGGATGGTCAGAATGGAGCGAGGGATGGAATTACTGGTGAAGGACAGGGGCTTTCAGAGGGAGATGAGTCAAGGATTAATGAGGATGTCGAAGGTGGGAATGAAACACAGAGGGATATGGTACATGTGCAGGCTGTTCTACAAACACAGCAACAACAGCCTCAAGGGCCTTTGGTTAGGTGGGACCGTTTTCTTCCAATTAGATCCCTCAACGTTTTGCTGGTGGAAAATGATGATTCAACTCGTCATGTTGTTAGTGCATTGCTTCGAAACTGCAGCTATGAAGGTTTGTTCGTATTGCTTGCTTTTCCTAAAACTGTCATGAGTACCTCAGCAGAGGCAACTTTTCTTCTATCCAGTGTTTGTTGTGTGTGTGCACATAACATATGCATAAGTTGATATTAGCTTTGTACCAGAAACTTGGTGTTGCCATCTCTTTTCCTGTAAATGAATTTTTATGTTTCAGGTCACTCTCGTGCTGAACTTTGATGTTACAGCTGTTAGTCTTGAATTAAAGGTTTTATGAAGTTTCTTGGCTTCTAAGATACATTAAATTTTACGTTTTTAAAACATACACTTGAAAATTTTACTCAAACATCAAGTGAAACTAAATGATGGTTTGAGCTGGGAATGTTTCCTGCACGGAATTACTGAACAATCTTACTTTAGATATTATTTTCTTGCTGTAAAATTTAGTTTGAACTGACAATGTAAGGAATAAGAAATTCCGAATTATCTTGTAGATTTAATAAGAAATACAACCCGATTTGATCCCAAATAATGTAGTGTATTGGAGGCCATACTCTTGTAACGTCAGATGAGAAAGAAACAGCAACAACAACAACAACCCAGTAAAATCCCACAAGTGGGGTCGGGGAGGGTAGTGTGTACGCAGACCTTACCCCTACCCTGAGGGAGTAGAGAGGATATTTTCGATAGACCCTTGGCCCAAGAAGACGAAAAGAGACAATATATCAGTACCTTCAACAGAAAATCATAGAAATAATGACAGCATCATAAGAACCAGAAAATAGATGAATAACTATAACTATAACAATAACCAATTACCAAAAAATAGATGAGAGCATAATAGTTTTATTATTATATTTGTGATAGTATTTTGAACAACATGATAAGTTTATTATTTTATGCAACTTATCCCAGTCCCTGTCCAGACCCAATCCTTATCTGGTCATCTGCTTATTTTATAGAGGGCATGTTTTACCACATTCCTGTAATGAAATATTTGATGAAACTATCCAGCTAATTCATCTTCATGCATTTGGTGATGTCCTGGAAATTTGGATTCGTCTTATCAGATTACCATATTGCCTTGTCCATCCGGTCTAAAAATTATTACATGGATGAAGTAGAGGGCAGCCTTGGTTTAACAAGTAGTGTAGTGTTTGGGAGATTCTATCATTATGATTTCAGATGAAAGAGAACTAAGATTTTTTCTGTTCCTCCATTTGGCAATTCTCTCTGATCCAGCTCCATGCATCACATGATATCTAGCTTTTTGGATTTCTAATGTTCGAGTCACAAGGTAACGTCGAATGTACTTGACGATGCAATTTAGAAAAGTCAGTTGCTGTTTCTTTGGGTTGACTTATAACAGTTATAAGAAGGTGTATGCTGTGTCAATATTTTCTTCTTTGAAAGTTATAGTAGCAAAGTTCTTTCAAAGGGCTTTCAGGTTCAAATCCCAACGGAGATAAAAACACTAGGTAGGTAGTTTCTTTCCATCTATCCAAGCCTTGATGGACATAGCTACGGCACCTATGCGGGTGGAATGTATCAGGTATCCCGTAGAATTAGTCAAGGTGCGCACAAGTTGGTCCCAACACCAAAGTTATTAAAAAAAAAATCTTTCAAAGGGTAGCAAGACAGTACCAGACCTTTTTACAATGGAATAACAAAAGTCTATTGTGTCTTTTAATTTTTTTTATTTTTTATTTTTGAAATTGCACTCAGGAGTTGTCAAGTATTTTATGTAAGTTTGGTTTTTCAGTCAAAAGACAGAACCTAGTCTTTGATTATGCTTTTTTGTTTTATACTACAGTGAAGTAGATTAGTATGCAGTGTACCATCACCGGAAGAATCTAGTATACCAACCATCTATTATACTCAGAAGAATGTGAAAAATGATTGTAAACAACTGAATACAAGAATGCTGGGTTTACAAGAAGATATGTTGAAAGTCCTAATTTTTATGATTATACGCCTTCTTGATGATCTTACACATAATCCCTTGGTTCTTCCTCTCTAAAATCAATTCGCCCATTTGCTATTAAGGCTGCACCCATTATCTGTCTTCCTCTCAAAAAGCCATTTGTGTTCTGGAGATTAACTTGGGGATCTCTCTTTCTGTAAGTAGTTTGGCAACTATCTTGTAAAGGCTCCTAATTATACCAATGGATCTAATATCTACAAGTTCTTTGGCATTCTTCTTTTTGGGAATTAATGCCAAGCAAGTAGCAACAAAAACTTTTCTCAAATCTCCCTTGCTGATGGATGAATTCAGTAACCTTCATGAAAACGCATTTTACGTTTGACCAACAGTTTGGAAGAAACCCATTGGTTAACCATCTAGCACTGGTGCTTTATCACCACACTGCTGCTGATGGCTCTTTACCACCGGTCTAAACTTTCCACACTAATCCTTCAAGATTCCTCATTTGAAGGAACTCAAAGAGAAATCTAGATCGTCCATTTCGAGCACCTTCACCCAGTAACCCTTCCGTTGTTGTGTATCCATTTTCTGATATCAGTGCATGTTGGAATTTCTTGGTGACAACTTTCAAAATTCTTGCCTGACAACTTTGAAGAGCTTCCATGTTTTCTCTTGTAGTGTTTGTATTGTGTTCGTATTCTAACCTTAACTCTTCCCCGAGCCGTCTTCTTGCTTTAACTGCATGCGCATAAATTCCTGGTGCTTTTCAATGTTCTGCCTTGTAGTGTTTGTATTGTGTTCCTATGCTGACCTTAACCCTTCCCCGAGCCATCTTCTTGCTTTAACCACATGCACAGAAATTCCTAGTGCTTACTCTTAAGAAGTTTCGCCTTCTAATTTGTTTATTTCCTGCAAAATCTACCCAGCCTATGTTCATAGGAGAATTCAGAGATGATAATTTTGTTTCTCCAATTCCTCTGTCTTGCACAATAGCTAAGCTCCCACGAACATGAAGTTCTGTAAATCACAGAGCATTTGTGTGGCTAGTTCTGACTCCATCTGTTAAACTTGTTACTGGTGCTCTTGGTTGTTGTGATCATCATTAGTAAGGCCCATAAGGCCATAAAAGTATCCTTTGTGCTGATCGACAATTTTCTGATGTAGTTCCTTCTCCTTTCCACCCATTTGTCCAAATGTCCGTGGTTGAAAAAATGATTGATGAAAAACATAAATCTATAATCAGATGCCAAAACGAACTTCTTGTCGGACGAAAACCAGCATTCAAGAGAGAAGTTGGACACACTTTCTAATCTTTTTTTCTTTCTCTCTCTCCCTTCTCCTATAAAATTGTTTGTTCTCGTTCAAAACATTCTCTCTTCTGTAAAGCTCTATCATCATGTAATGACTTTATTGCTTTTCAACTTATTTGAGAACTTTGGGTTTCCTTGGGGCTCAGTTTCAAAGGGAGTTTTTGACCATCTAATGACTTTATTGCTTTTCATCTTATTGGAAAACTTTGGGTTTCCTTGAGGCTCAGTTTCAAAGATTGAAAAAAATGTTAGCTAACTTTTGGTGAGGTGTGTGTTCAACTTCTTGAAACCTTCATATTTATCATTTGTTTCACCTACTAGAATTTTCTCCCCTCCCAGTGCACCCATTCTTTCAATATATGTCTTGAAGGCACTTTGTTTTAATAATTACAAATTTGAGAGCCCGATTAACCCTTGTTCTTTTTCTTTTGATATTAAAGTAAGAAGAAATTGATGTAACAAACAACATATATGGAATGCTGGATAGAAGTACATCCAAAAGCGTAAGGATATTACAAAGAAGTTGTAAATTGAGAAAGTCAATCATAGCATCCGGCTCTAACAAATATGCCTTTGTCTTGTTGCATCAAAAGCTAAACAAGGATGTACAATTGAATTCCAGGTTTAGAAGAGAAATTAGTCAAGCCTTTCTTGTGTCAAGCAAAGAGGAAGTCTGTAGATCTTGGCATGCACCATCAAATATTCAATGTTAAGAATGAAATTCCATATTCGATGAGAGATTCTGCATGTACGAGAGATCGAAGACTCGGGTAAGGACTGCGGGAGGAGACTCGGATCATTTCCCAGTGGAGATGGGGTTGCATCAGGGATCGGCTCTTATCCCATTTTTGTTTGCCCTAGCGTTGGATGTGCTCACGCAACACATACAAGGGAAGGTGCCATGGTGTATACTATTTACTGATGACATAGTTCAGATCGACGAGACGCGAGGCATAGTTAACGTTAGGCTGGGAGTTTGGAGACCGACACTCGAGTCTAAAGGTTTCAAGTTGAGTAGGTCGAAAATAGAATACTTGGAGTGCAAGTTTAATGATGTGATGCACGAAGCAGAAATGGAAGTGAAGATAGATACTCAAGTCATCCCCGAAAGAGATAGTTTCAAGTATTTTGGGTCTATTATTCAAGGCAACGTGGAAATTGGCAGGGATGTTACTCATCAAATTGGAGCGAGGTGGATGAAATGGAGGCTCGCTTCGGGGGTTTTAGTTGATAAGAATGTGCCACCTAGACTTAAGGGCAAGTTCTACAGAGTGGTGGCTAGACCGATTATGTTGTATGGGACTGAGTGTTGGCTTGTCAAGAAGTCCCATGTTTAGAAGATGAAAGTAGATGAAATGAGGATGTTGAGATGGATGTGTGGACATACCAAGAAAGACAAGATTAGGAACGAAGTTATTAATGACAAGGTGGGAGTGGCCTCTGTGGAGGACAAGTTGCGGGAATCAAGGCTGAAATGGTTCGAGCATGTAAAGAGGAGAGGCATAGATGCTCTGGTCAGGAGGTGTGAGAGGTTGACCATAACAAGTCCGAGAAAGGATAGGGGTAGGCCTAAGAAGTATTAGGGAGAGGTAATTAGGCATGACATGTCATTGCTTAAGCTTACCAAGGATATGACCCACGATTAGAAGGTGTGGAGGTCGAGGATTAGGGTTGAATGTTGATAGTTAGCAGTGTGTTTCTCCTGGTCTTTCCAGTAGTACTAGGAATATTTTTGTATTTTCTTATTCATGGTTCTTTATTATTACATGATGTGTCATTCACATCCGTTACCATATTATATTGTTGTTACTATTGTTTGTTGCTTGGTTGCTTTATTTTCACTGTTTATTAAGCTGAGGGTCTATCGAAAATAGCCTCTCTATCTTTATAAGGTAGGGGTAAGGTCTGCGACTCTGCTTACGCACTATCCTCTCCAAACCTCACTTATGGGATTACACTTGGTTTTCTTTTGTTGTTGTTGATGAGAGATTCTGCACTGAAGGAATAAATTGTTGACATCTTCTTCCTCTTTGTAAAGAGAGCATCTATTGCATAATGGGAAACATTATCAATTTGCGAGACATTTCTCCTTAAGCAACATCTAAGAGAATCATTTAACAAAAGGGCATTACTACCCAAGTAGTTATCTAGGGCCAAGGAATCGAGCTTGTGAGTGAACCTCGAAGGGAATAGTAGCATCTGTTTCAACACAGGAGAATCCTTTTGAATGTGGTTTCTGGAATATATAGTTGTAAGCTAAGTTGCTTGGACTCAGGTGGGGTTGGGGGTGTACGATACAGGTACGGATCTAGAGATCGGATCCTTCGTGATCTAAATTTAAGATTCAGGGATACAGGTGTGAGGATTCGGCTAAAAATAATTCAATTATCAAAAAATAGAATTATAAAAGAATTGCGTAAACTACGAGACATATTAATACTATAAGAAATAACATTTGCATAGTTATCTTTCATTTACAATATAATTTTGCATTGGAACTCTAATTCTTATAGAAATAAATCTCTTGAAGACTTAGCAATGTGTCAAGCTTTGGCCATATTGATTTGCTTATAGTGGAGAAAAAGTCCACTATTTTTTAATGGATAAACACAAGTCTCATTTTTGAACTCTATACCCCCGAAATTTCTCTTTAAAGCTCTCTTCTTCTCTCTCAAAAAAGAAAAAAATAGGGAAAGAAGAAGTATGAACTGCTGGATCCATTCAAGGCCTTCCCCAACTACGTCAAAGTTACTCTAACTTTTGTCTTGATTTCAGAAATCAAATTGTATCTTATCTCGAATTCCTCCCTAACTTTTGGTCAAAGTACCCCAAAATCCATTGACCAGATCCAGTATGGATTTCACACCCACACCAACACCGGTGACGTGTCGACACCGAAACTGATGAGTCCGATCAACTTAGATTATGAGGATTGTGTAGAGGATTTAAGGAGAAGGTGCATCAATTGCATGTAGTCTTCAAGAGAATGGTAAAGGAGATGAAAATGTTACACATAAAATCAAAATAAGATAGTTGAAACAGAGAAGTGCTACCGGAGTTTTATGTGATAAAAGGATACCTTTCACTTCTATGAAACGATTATAAGACCAGCAATGTTATACTGGAGTGAATGTTGGGCCGCTAAAGATATCAAACAAAATTAGTTTGGTGTTACCGATGCTAATATTGGTGTGCCATCATACAAAATTATGCAAGATTAAAAGTGATTACATTTGGTATAAGATGCAAGTGATGCACATAAAGGATAAAATGAGCGAATGTTGTTTGAGATGGATTAGTTATATCCTGTGTCGACCTCCTCAGATGCACCAGTTCATAGGTACGAAAAATAGAGCATAATAGAAGAAAAAGATCTATATAGGTGATACTAATTAGTTCGAAGTATGTTTTGGTCATGTGAGTGCATCTACTTTAGGTCTTGTGTTTTCTAGAAGTCCTTTAATCTTGTCTGAAATTTATATGCCAGTAGAAAACATAAGGAACTTCTGGTACTTTTTATTCTTTTTTCTATTTTATTTTGTATAATATTGGTTTGAGCTGAGCTGAAATAAAGCGATATGGTCAGTGCTGATTTATATAGCCAATCCCAATTTGCTCATGATTGAGGTGTAGTAGTACTAACTGTTGTTATATGCATCATAATTTGAAGGTTATCTTCCCTCAGTGGAAGCTACACTAATTATAATACTTGTCCTTCAAAATCCCCCTTGTCAAAGGATCTGGATGGAGTAATTTCCTACTATATGTACAAGTAATCTATATATGTGCAGCTTTCACTTAAGAACAAACATGTGCATCTCTTTCATTCAGAAGCCTAAGAAGACATTATGCATCTCTTTTATGCGTCTTTAGTTCCTGCTATTACTTGATGCTCTGAAAGGAGCACTTGAGCCCCTACAATCATTTGCTTCCATTACTCTCTTTTCTTATATGTTTACTTGCCAAGTTGGTGTGCTTGCAAAGTGAAGCAGGTAAATATGCATAAGAGGGTACATACTTGTTAGAGGGCGAATTTCTAGTTCTCAGATAATATTTCTTTCGTGGATATCTCTTACGATTTTTGAAGCTCAAAATTGTTTGAGAGAGAATCAGGACTTGCTTATTTTTTATATTCTTGATTTGTTCTCGGTCTTGTTGATATTCTTATCAAATCTATCACGATGAAATAATGGCAGTTACAGCTGTTGGAAACGCCCTTGAAGCATGGAGGATTCTAGGAGATCTAGCTAACCATGTTGATCTTGTTCTGACGGAGGTGACCATGCCGTATTTGTCAGGCATTGGTCTTTTGTCAAAGATTATGAATCACAAAACTCGCAAGAATGTTCCGGTGATTAGTGAGTATCATTCCCACATATTTATTTTGCTTACTAATATTTAAAGGTTGCTTAATATTTTGGCAATATGATACTTTTAAGTGCTACACCTGATGAGTTTTGTGTGCAGTGATGTCTGCTAATGACTCTATGGGTATCGTCTTTAAGTGTTTGTCAAAGGGTGCGGTTGACTTTTTAGTGAAGCCTATTCGAAAGAATGAGCTAAAAAATCTCTGGCAGCATGTTTGGAGGAAATGCCATAGTGTAAGTTTATGCAGTCATCTTCATTTGTAACTGGAACTTTACGGAATGCCCTCCTAAACCTCAGCACTGATCCTTGGTTTGGAAGCACCTTATTTGACTCCATTTGAAACTGGAATTTTGTAACCTGTCATTCTTGTAGACATCTTCTTTTCATGTTGTCTTAGAAAGACACTAGCAGAAGTGCACATTGAGTAACCCATTTTGCATTGATTTCTCATCCTCCTCAGTCAAGTGGAAGCGGAAGTGAAAGTGGCATACAGACTCAGAAGTCTACGAAATCTAAAAGTGTTGAAGGATCGTTGAATAACACTGACAGCAATGATGAAGCTGAGAATGGGAGCTTTGATCTGGATGACCGGGACGGAAGCGATAATGGAAGTGGCACCCAGGTATTCTTTCTTCACGGCTATAGTTTGGCATGACTCTCTTCTATCAGTGGTCTCTTATGTCTCTTTGCATTTCCCCTATAGGAAAAGGAGGGGGACAACACAATTTGTTCTTCTTTTCAAATAGTATCTTAAGTTGGAATAGTTCAAGTAAAAGGAAGTTAATAATTTTTAGGTGTCAGACATTTCGTTGAAATTTCGTGTCTTTCTCAATATTATGGGTATCTTGATGGCATGACCAATTCATTAATATATTGTATCATACAAATAGCAGCTTCAAAATCCAGCTCCTTGGTAGTCATAGCTTCCGCACAATCCCACCCATAGGTTATTTCAATAACTTGTTTCTCTCATGGCCAATAGGTTACTTCACCCCCTTCTCCAAGCAGCGCTTGCAGATTAATTTTTCTCTAATAGCCCACATAACATTCCTTATACAAAAGTGCTTTTAAGTGGTCATTTGCTTAATGAACATTTCTAGACTTAATGCGATAGATAAGCAAACAACAACAACAAGCCCAGTGAAATCCCACAAGTGGGGTCTGGGAAATTGTTGGTGATAGCTGTGGGAAATTGTCCAGATGTATACATTTATATATATGATTGCCCCAATACTTCTTTTTTTCTGAGATTGCCCTAGTACTTCTAAATAGCTCTGTAGAATGATATGGTCAGCCAATATATGCTGGCGTAGTTACTGAAATCTCTGGCATGATTGTTTTGGATAATGTTAACTGTTTCTGATTATATAGAGAAGTGATCATATATAGTTCATCAAAGTTGTCAGTTTTATTGAACTTGTGACTTAGGTCACATGTTCGAGCCCTGCACCATGCGAACTAAGCTTGGCATTTAAGTGGAGAAGGGTAGAAAGGAGGGGCCATTTCCTCGAGTTTCAAAGGCTGCAGTTGGTCCTAAGGGTTGGCACCATACAGATTTCTCGGTCATAGAAAAAATCAGTTTTATTGAGATAGTGCTCAGCCTAAGAGTGATTGTGACTAATGAAAATGACTAAATCAGAAAAAATGGATTGGCTCATGCATAATCCAAATCAAGCATGGTCTTGATCTCTAAGATTCCCTTTTCTTTGAGGAAAAAATTATAGGGTATCTGACAGTTACCTCCTATCTAGTATAAGTGATTGCACTACCACTTATTCTTGTTCTGAATTTGCATAGATTCCCAGCCCCTATCTTCGTTATAAGCTTGCAAGAAAGGCTGATTCTATCCCTTTATCTTTTACTTATTGGGTTGCGCACGTGAACCTTTCCTTCAATTTGATAGAACTTGTACTTACCTGTTACGATATCCCCTTAAAAGATATGCTCAATAAAATGTTCCTATTGAAAGATTAAAAATCTTTTCACATTTTATGATAAAACTAATATTTCATTTATGTGTTGCATAGAAACCTCTGCATGTAGATACCTATAAAAGCAGTGGTATCAAAGATGCACTGCTTAAGCTTTGAAGAAGGCTTGCAGGCTTCGCGATTCACATCACTTAAGCAAATGCACTAAGGTGTTGGGCGGTACATCTTGACAAAAAATGGTCAGTCAACTCTTTTAAGTGGATTAGTTTATAAGATTCAGCCTCTCTAACTTGAAAAAGCCTATAAGGTGGTAGTGAAAAGGTTAATTCCTTTATTGGTGGGAGGTATCACGGGGAATTAGTCGAGGTACGCGCAAGCTGGCCCGGACACTAAGGTTATCAAAAAAACAAAAAAAGAAGAAAAGGTTAATTCCTAGATAGCCACTCAAACTCGCCATGATTTGTAAGTTAGACACTCCAACTAACCGGATTTACACCTCTACTTGGCATATATGTGCCCCTTGAATACAAGTGTCTGGCATGGCAAAGTGTGTGCGTGAAAGCTAAGTTGCGCGGACTCTTCATTTTTGACATTGAACCCGTCTCGATACGACACCGGGAAGGGTGCGGGATACATTTGGGATTCGGTCAATCAATTTCAGATACTTTAACCGAGTCATGGACAATTTTTTTTTTTTTTTGGGGGG
>MCJB01048545.1:17663-32141 GCA_002018475.1 Nicotiana obtusifolia
GGGGGGGGGGGGGGGGGAAGGTAATTGAGATTTTGATTTCTCAAAATAAAAGATAAAACACTTTTAAGACATAAGAAATGGCATACTGTCAATATTATAGCCCTTTTATCTCATATTCACTGCTTCATGTTTCAGGTCAAACAAAGAGAAACCAAGAATATAAAGGATTGTGTTCTAAGTTTCTAACTTCTGGTAGACAGTAGCTTAAAATTTAGAATATTTTTATAGCTCTATTTCTATAATTTTGAATTTTTCTTAGCCGAATCGCAGCACCCGAATCCATACCTGGATCCGCACCCCCGAATCTTAAAATTTTGATTTTCCTGAATCCGACTCTCTGATCTGTACCCTTATTGGATACCTGCACCCAAGTCCAAGCAACTTAGCATGAAAGTCCATTTGAGCTCGTGAGATTCTTTTAAAACTAGTTGACATGTGGAAATAGCCCCCTATTTACCCTTATTTTTCATTTTATATACTTATGTTTTAGTTTATATCTGAAAACAATCCTACGATTTCGATATCTCCTCCCATCTACGGCTCTCTGAAAAAAAGGCCATTCCGACCTAGACTAATAAAAAATGGTAATTGGCGCTGAACTTCTCCGCTTGTGCAGATAACTTCCTCCTTTCATATTTTATCCGACACTACTTTTACCGGTACACCAACAACAACGACAAAAGTGAGAAGAAAAAGAAGAAGCAGAAAGTCAAGGAGTTTTGACAGAACCCAACACAACAACATCGAATTTCAAGCTTAAAACCGAAACCAGAACTAGAAATCACTTTACATTCATACAGGAAGACCTATAGAAATCTCAAAAACATCAATTTCAAACTTAAAGTTGAAACCTAGATCTAAATGAAGGAAGAAGGGGTTGCTCGCTAATTTCTGCCTGATTATTGCGATGGGTTGCATTGGAAAGATGCTCCGATGAAGAGTTGTTTAGCGCCTTTTAACTTTATTTGGCTGCTGACATTATTTTTCATCGGAGAAACAAAAGAGGGGTATGGTGGTGAGGAGCAGAGGATGATTGTGTGAGAAGAAATGATGAAAAAGAAGGTGGATGGCCTAGCAGTAGGGAAAGGGAGGGGACTTATGGGCGTTGGTAATAGGTTTGTCTTTGTCTTTCTCTCTTTTTCTGAGTTACACTTCTTATTTTTTTGTTTCAAATTACACGTGTCGTTAAATAATTAGTTCACTTGCCGTGTCAGTCAGTAGCAAGTATATTTCATGCATTTGGTCTTATAGACACGGGCACCTTTGTCAAGGTAAAGGTGTTTAAATGGTCACTAGGAAATTTAAGATGTCTAACTTACAAATCATGCCAAGTTTGAGTAGCGATCAAGGAATTTAGCTTATTGAAAAATACACAGCTAACAAAACAAAGCATTAATTGTTAGGCAAATTTTTTGGGTGAAAATGCTAGTATTAGAAATATAAAATTAGAAATTTAGCATTGGACAACTAAATATTAAATTTAAATTAGAAACATAGAATCACATTTGCATATATGTGCAGAATGAACCTCGAGAGTGTGAGACATCTGTTTTTTGCATTGTCCAGTAGCAGCAGACTTTTGGAACATGTTCCTGTCAATTTTTGGGATAGCCTGGGTCATGCCTAGCTCCATCAAAGATGCCTATGAAAGTTGGTGCTCTTGGAAAGTTGGAAAACCCATAAAAAATACATGGTTAATGGTACCTGCCTCAATCTTTTGGTGTATATGGAATGAACGAAACCGTAGGTGTTTTGATGGGATCTCAACTTCAAATCATGCACTTAAAGCTAAATGTTTAGTGGATTTATTTAGCTGGCTTAACCAATCTGCTGTATCTAGCTGTGAACAACTTTTCGAAGGTGTATGCTCTCTAGTTATAGATTAATCTTTGTATCTGAGCAGTCAACCTTTTTCACTCTTGTAAATTTTTGTCTGCATCTTCTTGATGTCTTTAATGAAAAACTTATTACTTCATCATAAAAAAGAATCACATTTGCATATAAATAAATATCATCAAAAAATTCTTTATTTGGCTAAATGAGGAATATATATTCATGGATGGTTCAATTTGGGACAACTCAAAAATTGACTCACCCAAATCATTGAGTTAACTTGGCGCCTAATACGTCAAAATCGATCAATAAGAAAACTTTGTCAACTAATAGAAGTTAAGTTTATTTGGTTAGTTAGAGGTATTTTTGTCAACGTGTCCACTTACTTTTACTCTATAAACATAAGAAACACATTTTTGGTTTGTGGCTGTATCTCTCTGTTCACACACTTTCTCTCATTGTAATGGTTTTGACTTGAGTGGTTGGTTAGTTTGACCCATTGTTTAGTCGAAATTGACCCAACCTATCTTTGACTCAGAGTAAACTTTTAGCTTGGATCATGGCGCATTCATTGTCTAAACTAGCTTTAAGCCTGTAACCCACCAAATTTAGTTTGACCTGCCTATTTGACACACAGACCATGAACAAGATAATTCATTTTGCATATTTATGGGCATCAGAAATTGAATAGTGCGGCCATGTGTGTAAATTCTGTCTTAAGTTATTGTAGCAAACTCCGGAATCGTAAACTCCCAACATCCCAGATCCAACTTCTGATGTTAGGAATGCAGATAGGGTTTGCAGTAGCTTTCGTCCATTATAAATCTTCTTATTATCATTCCTTTTTTTTTAGCAGAGTTCGTGGTCCAAAAGGGCCATAGAAGTTGACAGCCCCCAACCCATGTCACCATGGAATGAATTTGCCGATCCCCCTGATAGCACTTGTGCCCAGGTTGTCCATTCAAGGCCAGAAGCACTTACTGCTACCTGGGTGCCTGCAACTGCCCCCAGAGAGTGCCGCAATGAGAAGGATGAACTTGGTAGGTGTGGCTCTTCCAAGCCCCATGGCAATAACAAAAAATCTCAGATCAAATTCTTTTTATGCTGTTTACTTTTGTTATTGCGTTTATCATTTATTCCATTATATATATCTATGTTGTGGCTTACATCTCAGGAAATGCTAGAATGGGTAAAGATTTGAACATAGGTGTCACTAATGTTCCAGAGCTTGAAGGCCGATCAGGTAAAGCTATGGATGACTTAGCAGCTCCTATGAAGGACAAACATTTGGAATTAGACCCCAAGGATAGTGAGAAAATGGTTAGAAACCTCAAGCACAACAAGGAAAAACGGGAAGATGACCTGAAAGACATGGATGTTGGTTATAGGGGTGATCACACCAAAACCGGTACTCCTCTAGTAGAAAGTATGGCCAATGAAGTTCCGAAAGATCCTTCCAAGATCACAAACGTGAAAGAAATAGCCACCTATGACAGTAAAGACAGACCTTCTCTTGAACTTAGTTTGAAGCAGCTTCGAGATGTTGGAGAAACTGGGACCAGTGTGCAAGAGCGCAATATACTCAGGCATTCAGACCTTTCAGCATTCTCTAGGCATGTGATTCAACTGGTACTAAAACTCAATATCCTGAAGAAACTACAGTTGCTAATTGAATCTCTTCAAATGCAGGTATAATGCTGCTTCAAATGCTAATCAGGCTCCAACTGGGAATGTGGGCAGCTGTTCACCAGTTAATAATAGCTCAGAAGTTGCAAAAGCAGAATCACTGCATAACTTGCGATCGAAGTCAAGCAGTACCCCTAACCAGCGCTCAAATGGAAGTAGTAACAATAATGACATGGGCTCCTCGACAAATAATTTCTTTGTCAAACAAGAAGCATTAACTGACAAGCCAATAACCAAACCTGCAGTCAATGCCCATACCTGTTCCGCATTTCAACCAGTGCAACATGGTCATAATTCTTCTCTTCAACCTATGGTTCCAGGAAAACAAGATGCTGCAAAGGCAGCCCTGGCCCAAGCAAGGGCGATGCAGCAGCAGGTCCAAGTTCAGCACCACCATCATCACTACCATCACCATCACCACCATGTACTTGACCTGAAGCAGCAACAACAGCTGCTTGACACTGATGATTCGTCCATGAGAAATGCTGTTGGAGCTGCTCCAGATTTCGGAGCATCTGACATGGTAGGAACTCCTGTTGAAGGAAACGCTGCTAATTATGGAAGTGCATCAGGAAGTAACAATGGAAGCAATGGGCAAAATGGAAGCAGTGGCCAAAATGGTAGCAGCAGTGCTCTAATTGCTGAAGGAACAAATTTGGTTGCTGAAAATGAAGCGGGTGAAAAATGTGAAATTGGCAGCGTGAGTGGAAGTGCAAGCAGAAGTGATCACTCGGCTCAAAGAGTGGCTGCTTTGATTAAATTCCGGCAAAAGAGGAAGGAGAGGTGCTTTGAGAAAAAGGTAATTGTGACTGGATCATTTCTATGATTGCAATACATAATTGAAGTCCTGCTTAGATCTAACCAGATTCTGTAGTTTGTCGAAATCCCACTTAAGCTTTCTTTTTATGCCTTTTAAGCATACCTATTCCCATTACTTTTTTCTTTCTTTTTCCTTTTTATCATAGCACAATCTTGCATTCAAAAAATTTCACATGAACATCTAATCAGTGAAATGATAAGTTTTTACCATTTAAACTTTGATTCAAACTGTTTAGCATTTCTTGGTTTTGAAGCAATTGAACAGTCAATAAATGACAGAGCAAACTTACCTGGATTATCTTTCCATATATTTTAGGTCCGGTACCAAAGTAGAAAGAGACTCGCAGAACAGAGGCCACGTGTGCGAGGGCAATTTGTGCGTCAGGATGCAGACAAAAATAAAAGCAATGGTGATTCCTGACCCCTGCCGTTATGCTTAGATGGTACATGTGAAAATGAGTTCAAGAAGCTTAGCTTTGTCGCCAAAGGTAGGGAGGAAGCAGTTTGGTTCCAAAGCTAAATTTATTTAGTTGAGGTATTGCTGTCTTGTAATAATTGCTTATTGGAGATCATATTAATTGGGGAGTCCTATGAAGACATCTTTGTTATATAGTCGGTTTGAAGATACTTATATTTGGACTTCTAGATGTTGGTGGGATACCCTAATAAAATGCTTCAATGTAGGGGTGGGCATCAGTCCATTGTGAATGTTATCGGTTCAACATATCGGTTATTGGGTATAGGTTTGTCGGTTATCGATATCGGCTAACTCGATAAGAATAAAAAATATCCAAAATTTTTATGTTTTTAATATAGAAATCGTGATTATATTGTAAAGAGAAAGGTATTGAATTTTTGGTCACAAGAAAAGATGGATTAAATTTTAACTTTAGAAAAGAAAACTTTTTTTGCATTTGAAAATTCGAATGAATGATCTCAATTTTCAAAGTTTTAAGTTAGTAGGAGTAAGGAATAAGACATTCAACAATCTAATCTTACTATCTCACTGCAGCTGGGCATAACTAATAAGAAAATAATAAAATTCTAACATTGTAAATACTAAAGAATCAGTGCAACAAAAAAGTGAATAGAAAAACTAAAAATCTAAACAATCAATTATTTAAAGTATAAAATTAAAAATCTTAATTGAAGAATTAAGATGAGAAATCTAAAAAAGTTAAAACTTTACTCTAAGAATTAAGGTCTGAAGATGAGGATTAACTGCCGATGGAATTGAGATAATGAGAGAATGAAACCATAAGGTGGCTTTATATACTTAGTTGGTAAAATTATAATTTTGTTAAAATTTATTGGCTATCGGTTAAATCGTTAATAAAATTGGGCAAATCGAGACCCGAACCGATAATCTAATAATCAAATAACATTAAACTGTTATCGAACTATTTACTCAATAACCCAATATCCATAACCCAATAACATTTTATTGGTTCGAGCTATCGATTATACCCGATATATGCCCAGTCCTACTTCAATGTGCTGTGCTTTCTGGTGTGCTCGAAACTGCTTTTCCAAAGTCCCTCGTCTTTTGTTTGTGTTTCACTTTCATATTACTTTTATCCATATCTCATTTTATACTCGAGGAAGTTAAGTTATTTGAAAAAGTTTACTTTAGTCCTAAAGTTTCTGAAGGGTTCCACACAAAACTGAAGCAAAGTACAGACCTATTCCCTCGGAATTAACTCTTGTTAGAAGGGCAAATTCACTAGGAGGGAAGTCTCAAACCAATAGGTTTTTGGTTTGTTTTCTTAATTATCTCTTGGCTTTTCGAGATTGTTAGTACTAGTAGAAACATAATTACTGTTTCCTCTATGGGGAGGAAGGTTAAGATCTCCAGAACCTCACCTGTTAGCGAAATAATGTGCTATCACTAGGGGATAAGGTTCTGTGGCTGTTTATTCTATTCATTTCTGTAGTTTCTTATTATAGAACTCTGACAGGAGAATGTGGAGGGGCACAGTACCAACCTTATTGATAAACATGAGCAGAGTGTAAATTTCCATGGTCTCCTTGCGACGGAGCCATGGTGCAGTGCGAATATTTTGTCAAGATCACGGGTTCAAGTAATAGAAACAGTTGCTTACCACAGACACCAATGTGGTCGGATTCCCTTTCTTTACCTCGCATATGGTGAGATTTTAAATACCTTTTCTCGGGGAAGCTAAGACACAAATTTTCCTGTTAATAACCGCTCTAATCTTGCACAATACCGGAGTATGACCGAATGCAAAAAGTTAAGAAATTTAGTTGATTTATGTACACATGTAGTGGTAGAAGGCACCTTGCTAAGATATTGGCTAGAAGGCACTAGCTTGGACCAAATTCGAGAAGTATACCATATTTTTAACTAGTTACTTCTGAAGTTTTTCACTCTTTGGCAGACCATTCATGGGGTAAAATGAAGTGTAATATGGACAGTAAAACACTGGTAGTGAAACAATGCAAGAAAACAATCTGAGGAAATATTATATTTTCTCGTGATAGAAGGTTTAGACTTACCTCTGACAAAGCTCTCAAAGATTTGATAGGCCACCAGCTGAAAGCAGCATTGAGATCCCTAATAGGAAAACGGTCTATAGAAAAAGTAATAAAAGCTTAAAGTAATTTAATAAAAGGGAACTTCATGCTCCAGCACAAGATATCCTCAAATAAGGTATAAGAAACTTTGGTGGCTATTGTTGAAATCTTTGGCGTTTTTTCTCCCATACCAAAAATCAAGTTTTTCAGAGAATCTCCTGATTGTTAAGAACCCAAACAGGAATACCTAGCCCACCCAGTGACCAGATCCTCACCAAAAAATATTCCTCAACAGCTGATTTGGATAAAACCTGTGCTACACAAACTGACGTAGTATTTCAGTACATAGCTTCTATACACACAAGTACCCTTGATCATGTTAAAAGGCATAGACATGATCCCAACATTGTAAATCAGCATTATTTAATGGTAGTGCAAGAAACTCTAATAAAAGGAAAAGAAGTCATCTTGTTAATTTACTTTTTATAAAAAGGAAAAATAATATATACAAGTGCCATAATCTGCAGAAAGAGATTACACTTGTCCTAATAGAAGCTGCTATACCTCTCGGGCATTTAGTAGTACTGTGAGTGAGTTAGTCTCTAGTTGTTTGATTTAATTCAAGAAAACAGAGATCAAATATGCCCTTCATTACTTTTTCCAGTGTTTATCCTAGCTTAGCCCATGCATACATAAATCATGAGAACATAGTACATAAGAAGTAGAGGACATGAGGTTATGGATGTACGAGGTCAACATCTGCTATTAACGAACAAGTAAAACGTGTCCTATGAAATTGGGGAACCAAAGTAGCAGCACGTGACCAATTACAGCGAGCTACCTCTACGAGAGCATTATAAACATGTTCTATTTTTTAGGGAAGAAATACCGTCACATGGCAAATTGTAAGGAACAATCTAGGAATTAAACAAGGCATTTGAACAATTCATCTAGAGACTAAAATGTTCAATTTAATTTATTTTGTTCAATTTCGTTAAATGACCATAATTTCCTTTTGAAATATTGAAAAGGAAAACTTTCAGACCCTCCAAGATTGTCACATGAATTTATACTTTTATTTTATAATTTAAATATAACTTTTTTAATAAATATTTACTCATTGAGATAGGTGCGCAGCGCGCGTACATTAAAAACATGAAGGTCATTAGCAAAATAACATTCGTCTTTTTTACCTTTTTAAAGTAAAGTTAACACATAACAAAAAAGTTATGTAATATTTTCCTACTAGTATTTAGCACTTTAAAGTCAACTAAAATTTTACTTATTAAAGTTTTTCTTATTTGAAGGACTATATGGGAAATCATAATATTAGGACATTAAAATCAATTAAATTTACCTTATATAATTCAAATAATTTTCTTATATTTTTTTTTTCTTTTTCTACGTACATATAAATTAGGATGTGCATTTGATAAAGTATTTCAACGCTCTATTCTAGTACACTTTTTTCCAAATAAAATATTTAAACGATTGTATCTACATCATTTTATATAATTATTTACCAGAAAATATGCTTATGTCATTAAATGTAGTTCATGTTTTTTACTATTTATAACTTTAAGCCAGTCTAACCACTTAAAAATCATGAGCACTCTGAAAAAATCTTAAAACTCAAGTTTTAATTAATGTGGGACAAATATATGGAAAAAAAATCATAATTATATAGGTCATTGTAGTTGAAAAATAAGGCAAAATACTCTTAACTTAATCATTGGATGAATTACAATTTAATTAATTATTTAATATTTAAAACTTTTAAATCAACTAAATTTTAGTTATTAAATAACTCTTTATTTGAATTATGTAAGAAATTCTAATATTTAAAATTTTAAATCAATTAATATTTTACCTTAATATATTATTTACTTATTTGAAGTGTACCATAACTATAATTCATGTTAATTTTTTTAATATTTAAAACTTTAAATTAAACTAAAATTGTATTTATTAAACTTTTATATAACATTTGAAACTACACATCATTTTATTCGGCTTGCAAATATCATCTATTCTAAATGTATAGAAGTTACTCAATAACCGTAAAACAACACACAGTCAATAATTATTTTATATTAATGTATGCAAACTTTAAACAATAAGGATAAAATAGTAGAAGATATAATGTATTCTCAATGAGTTATTATTAATTAGTTTTTTTTTCTTTTCACAAATGTTCTAGAAAATAATATCTCCATATATTTTTTATATGTTAATTTATTATTATAAGTTATTAACTTCATATTAGTCATTTTTTAAGTCTATATTTTTACTTATCAATTTTTCTCGTGGGAGCTTCAAGCCAACTTCATCGTAATAAAAGTAATTATTTACCTTTTTTAGTATTAATACATAAAATAATAATTATTTTCATAAGATATTCTTATAAAACTTCAAGGACTTTCATTGGGATGGACTTGGGATCAACATATATATATTTTTAGAATGTTATATATTTTATTTTTATTGTAACTCAAAATCATAATTTAATGCTACTTATGTAAAAAAAATTTATAATGATTTACTTATTGACATAAAAAATATGCACAAAGTGTGTACTCTAAGACTAGTTTAATTAAAATGATGATTAATGTTTGACTAAGTTTTTGGGATTTTGGCATGGTGTAACAACATACCCACAAAATTAGCAGAAAAAAGCCCTAGTTATAAATGTTGGCGTCAGGTAGCCAACAAATATATATCACAACAATAAAGCGTATATCACAATTTTATTTTTCTTCTTTTTGTATATCAAAATATATACTAAGATTTTATTTTCCTTCTTTCTATATCTAAAATATGAAATTACAAATAAAGTTGTTTAAAATTTATTTTGTCTCTATATTAATGTATATCACAACAAAAATAATGATATTATTTGTATATCGCAATGTATAACATATCAAATAATGTGTGTTCTTTGTATATCTAGAATATGAAATTATAAATATAATTTTTTTAAAAATTATTTTTGTCTTTTATATATATCACTACAAAAATTTGTGTTGTTTGTATATTGCAGTATATAACATATGACATATCGAATAATGTGTATACCAAAATAACTATCAAAAGGTTTCTTTTCTTCTTTGTATATATCAAAATGTAAATAAAAAATTTGTTTTCCCAAATCTCAATTTCAAATCATTCCCAAATGTCAGTTTCAAATACACCTCATGGAAATTATTTCGTCCATCAAGAAGAAAATATATACTGTGAGAATCTCAATCTTTGTTCGATGCATGTGTTGTTATTTATATTTGGACTTATTGTCATAGTTGATTTTGAATTCGACATTGAAGTTAGGATCTGCAGAAGATGGAGATTCCAAATATCTAACTCGATGTAGTGATTATTATTTCACTTGATTTTAGATTTTCAATTTGGATCCTTCCTTTTTGTACATGATTCTGGGGCTGTTGATTTATCGGGGGGAAAGATGAACGGTGGTAAAGTTGCAGCATCTCCGACACTGCCGTTATAGTGAAAATTCTCCAGTTCTTTGGTGAATGTCAGAGTGGAATTTCTCCGGTAGATTGGAATACGGGAGAGGAAAGAGAGAAAGATTGAAGAAGAAATATAGAAAGACGGAGAGAAAGAATAAATAAGGAACTAGGGTTATTTAGGATTTGGTTAGATAATGTCCATTTTTTTGGACCATTTTTTTCAAACTTAATATAAGGCTAAAAAATTGTCAATTCTCTTTGCCCGTCGTTATACAATGCCCTTTTTTAATTTAAAAAATAGCTATATGTTCGAATGGCGCCTATTGACCCATTGATGACCCTTAACTCTTTTGGATTTTTTCCGTTGCTATACACTATTTAAAATTTTATTACCAAAAATATCTCAATTTTGGAATTTACCCGACCTAAACACGTTTTAGCTACAAAAAATATACATTTGTTTAAACCAGACTCCTTTTTGCAGTAGACTTCCTTATTTAGACGCACGATTTTGAGATAGCTTATATTTCAGTTAGAAATTTTAGACGCAGTCATCGCACCATAATCAAGGCAAACATATATATAGAATGCTTCTATTACGCAGATTTTCTCTGGTTATCATCGCACCATAATCAAGGCAACATATCTGTAGAATCCTTCTATTACGCAGATTTCCTCTGGTTTTCCATAAACAAGTCAACAAACTCAAAAAAAAGCTTCTGAAAAAAAATTGCAAACAATTAGCTACAATTGAATTGAATTTCGCGACATAATATCAAAATTGGCGATTATGCTTCAGCTTAATGGTCAGTGGGATAGCGTTGGGAGGTATCAAGATTTTGATGTTGACGAAATTGTAGTCCATGAATATTCAATTTATAGTCAATTGAATTACGCAATTGTAGAGCATCTAATGATCGATACCTCTGCAAAAATCATCGAAATCAAATACACTATCAATGAATATTGTCCTCCAATAGAAATTCGAAACGATATAGGAGTTCGAGTGTATATGGAGACTAAAAAGGAAAACAAAAACTTAGGAATATATTCGATGTGTATAATAGTACGTGATTTCGATTTGGAACGCAATATGTCGAATGCGAGCATAACTGCAGGTTTGCTCTGTTTTTCCAATATTGATGTTTTTCAATTTCAAGTGTTCTACAATTTTACTACAAATTATCTACAACTATACTACATAACAAATGTAGTTCAACTGTTATGTCTCTAAATACAATTGAAGTGTAACTGTTACACAGTACTTAAGGTTTGAAAAATAAAAATGTGATCACAAAATAAATTATCTACAAGTATTCTGTCAAATACTGAATACTTGAATATACAGAGGTCTGAATTACTATACATTTAATTGAGTGCAGGTACTTCTGATTATCGTAATACTAACGTGGTACAATTGTCAAGTAATTGTAACACAATTAGAGAAGTATCAGGAACAGTGAAGTTGATTGATATGCCCACATCTCCCGCAATTGTGGAATATGAAAGTATCATCATAACATAACATACGCCAAATGTAATTGAAGTAGGCCAAGTTTACCCAGACAAGCAAACAATCATAAGTGCAATGAAGGACTATTTTGTCATGAATAAGTTAATTTATGGTGAAAAGGTCTAGTGCAAGAAGGTAGGAATTTTTTATTTGTCAAATTCATATTGTGCATAAGTTGTAGTTTTTATGTATATAAATTGTATATAAATTGTTTAAAACAATTTGTTGTGCATAAACGACCTCGTATTCTATAGCTACAATTTGCGTAATATTTTTTAAATTATTTTTATTCTGCAGCTACTGCCTTGTATGTGTTGGGGCCAATTGTACGTGGCACTCCAAGTCTACCAGCATAAATAAATCAACATTGTTTTAGGTTCGAAAATTCAATAGCTTGCACACATACTTTTTGATGGACAACACATACATACAATGCAAAGCTACTGCCATGATAGTTGGCAACATGGTGATGCCAAAATATACGGATCCTAAGATAATATACACACTAAAAGACATACAAACTGACACGTTGTCGGAATATATCATGAACTTAAAATACATGCAAGCTTAGAGAGCAAAGGAAAATACTTTGAAATTTTTGAGAGGTCATCCTGCTGATTCCTACAGTCGCTTGCCGAGTTATTTGTATATTCTGGAGAAGACTTATCCGGGGTCGTTATTGAAATTGCAGAAGACTGAAGATGACTGTTTCTTGTATGCATTTGTTGCTCTTAGTACGTCCATCAAGAGTCGGGAGCGTTGTAGGCCAGTTGTAGTAGTCGATGACACCTTCTTGAAGTCGGCATATAGGGGAATCATACTAACAACTAGCACAATGGATGCAGCAGGTAATATAGATTAATTGTAAAAATATTATAATAAAGTTATTTTTGAGAATGTATTTTTTTATATTTTTAAGTTTTATTACTGAAATTGAATTTCTTTTTGCTACCTATGTGATAGGTAGCATATTACCACTAACATACGTCGTTGTTGATTCAAAAAATGGCGCATCATGGAGGTGATTTTTTGAACAATTCAAACATGCATATGGTGAAAAACAAATATGTGTGTTGTTTCGGATCGGACTGAGAGTATATTTGAAGGCAACATTTACTGTTTATATCGGCATGCCAAATTATGCTTGCATGTGGCATATTTGGACAAATGTAAGTTCAAAGTTCAAGAAAGGTCATCTAAAGTTAAGCGAATTGTACTTTGCCACGGCACGATCATACACGCTTGATTAATTTAATGAAAGAATGTCAAAGATTGAAGAGATCGACATATGTGTTAAAGCATATATATACGATATTGGCTATCACAGATGGTCTCGGGTACATGCTACGATGAACAGAACATGGACGATGACATCAAACATTGCAGAATCCTTGAATGCAGTAACAAAATATGCAAAAGAGCTGCACGTAGTTGAACTATTAGAGTACATGAGGACTCTTCTTGAACATTGGACTAATGAAAAGTTATTGAATGCAAAGGGTACGTTCACATACCTCGGAAAAAAATACAACAAAGAGTTAGAGGACAACAAGACATTATTGCAGAAGATGAGAGTAAGTTTTGGCCAATAACATCCGATCATTTATTTCATCAAACTAAATATATACTGATAATTGTAGATATGTTGTTGTATAATTGTAGTTATTTTATCTTTTATCTGTAGCTGACAATTTGTTGTGTGTTTGTAATGAAATTGTAGGTGAGGGCTTCAACAGATTACATCCATAATATGATAGATGGTGTGAAGCGCTTCATTATTTGCCTTCAAAACAAGAGATGTAGTTGTGGACAATTCCAGCTTGATGAACTTCCTTGTCCACATGATTTGGCGGCTTTGAGGCACAGAAACGGGTCTTATTAAAACTATTGTTCTCCTTATTACACGAGGGACAACCTTCTGCAGACTTATGAAATACCAGTAGACTCGCTGCCTAATGAAAGCAAATGGAAGGTGCCACAACATATAGTAGAAGAAGTTTTCATGCCACCTACTGGGAAAAGGCAGCTAGGGAGACCTCAAAAATAAAGATACAAACCATATGATGAAATAAATGCAAAGAAGTACAAGATTTCATGTGGCAACTGCGGACAAGAAGGGCATAACAAAAGATCTTGTAGGAATGCTCCCAAAAGGAAATAAGAATCGATATAGTATAAAGACTTTTTTTTTATTGAGTACTGTTGATGATAATCTGTCCTTTAAGACATATTCAGTTGTATTTGTTCTGTTCTGGAGAATTATAGTTGTGGTGTAATTGTGTTGCTAAAAGATTTTCTTCTATAATGAATGTTTGGTAAACAGATTTCAACTCATAATGTAATTTATTTGTAGTTGTTTTGTTCAAAAACTGGATTTATTTATTAGTTTTAAGCTTTTCCTAACAACACTGCCACAATTGAATAGATTCTATATTTATGTATAGTAGTTATAGACATAATTGTAGTTATGCTGTAAAGAAATTATATAATACCAATATCGAGATCAAATACTAACAACTTTTAACAAAAAAGTATGCCACAGATATTTTCTATTGTAAGTAATAGAATTCTGGATAAAATCACAAAACAAAAAGTAAAACTGTTAGAAAATACGCCCAACGCTGGGGG
>MCJB01048545.1:37126-47523 GCA_002018475.1 Nicotiana obtusifolia
TCGGAGACGTTTACTTTGTTTTGTAGGTTCTCCTCATCATGTGAATGATTTAGCAAGTGAGGGGGAACTTAATTAGTCAAAGTGCGTTAGTTAAAGACTCTATAGGCCTTACTACGCAATGAATAACCAAGAAAGATGCCTTCATCGGATTTTGCATCAAATTTTTCCAAATTATCTTTTCCATTGTTATGAACAAAACATTTGCAACCAAAGACGCGAAGATGGGAAAGGTTAGGCTTTCTTCCTTTGTACAATTCATAGGGCATTTTCATGAGTATCGGTCTAATGACGGCTCGGTTTAACACGTAGCTCGCGGTACTCACGGCATCGGCCCAAAAGTATTTAGGAATTTTTGCCTCATTGATCATAGTTCTAGCCATCTCTTCAAGAGATCTATTCTTACGTTCCACTACTCCATTTTGTTGTGGTGTACGAGGGGCTGAGAAGTTATGATCAATGCCAAGTTCGTCACAAAAGACATCGAAATCGTCTCTATCGAACTCTCCCCCATGGTCACTTCTAATGGCTACTATGTTACAATTCTTTTCAATTTGAACCTTTTTAGTGAATTTCCTAAAAACATCAAATGCCTCACTTTTGTGAGTAAGAAACAATATCCATGTAAACCTAGAGTAGTCATCAACAATGACAAATACAAAGTAATTACCGCCAAAACTCTTCGTCCTAGAAGGTCCGATGAGATCCATGTGCAAAAGTTGTAAAGACCTAGTCGTAGAAACCACATTCTTAGACTTGAACGATGCCTTTACTTGTTTTCCCTTTTGACACGCATCACAAACGGAATCTTTTTCAAACTTAAGTTTTGGAATGCCAATTACTAAATCTTTGGAGATCAATTTGTTTAAGTGACCTATGTTGATATGAGCTATTCTACGATGCCATAGCCATGTGTCTTCCTCTTTACTCATAAGGCACTTAGCAACATTTGATGAAGTACCTTCTAAGTCAACCATATAAATGTTATCAATTCTATCACCTCGTAGAATTACCTCATTGTCACTAAGGCGTTCTACGGTGCAAGTCTTAGAACTGAAAGTAACACGATTCCCCTTGTCACACAATCGACTTATGCTCAAGAGGTTGTGTTTAAGACCTTTAACCAACAAAACATCATCAATAGAGGAGGAAGGATTTTTACTGACCGAACCAATGCCGATAATTTTTCCTTTGTTGTTGTCACCAAAGATGGCATGTCCTCCCTCTCTTGGTTTGATACCCAAAAACTTGGATGCATCATCGGTCATGTGCTTGGAGCATCTGCTATCAAGGTACCAAAGTACACTTGATGCCTTCAAGCACACCTGCAATCAATTTAATGATGGGGTTTAGGTACCCAACTGTTTTTGGGTCCTCTAGGGTTAGTGTCACAATAGTGTGTGTCACTTTGAGTGAAGTGCCTATGCCTAGAGTAGCAAACCGGTGCTATGTGGCCTACCCTATCACAATAGTAGCAAACTATGTTTGGGTTCCACATGTACCTAGGAGAGTAGTATGCACTAGGTTTATAAAAGTTTTGCCTAGGTTGTGCTACTTCATTTCTCCTATGGTTGTTGTTTCTAGGCTTTCTAGTGATTTGGTTATTAGGCCTTTCTTTCTATGTGGTCTAGTCTTAGTGATCCTAGTTTTATCCTTACTAGATTGGCTATTACTTGTTTTACTTGACTCTTCCCTAGGTTGGGTTTTAGGTTGACTAGGTTGTTTCCTAACTTTGTTCTTGTTTTTGCCCTTATTTTTCTTATAGCCTAGTCCTTCTTTAGCAACATGAACTTGATCTAAAATAAGGTTCAAATTCTTTTGAGGCTTGTTGATTTTGTCAAGAGTTGCCTCTAACTTTTCAACTTGAGCCTTAAGGGATTTGCAAGATTCACAAGAACCACTTGAGCTCTCGGGTTTGTCGGCACTTCTTTTTCCAAAAAAATTATTTTCTTCTTTGAGTTTCTCATTATCTTTTGTCAATTTTTCTAACTCTTTTCCGGAGTCCAAGAGTTCTTTCTTCAAATATTTGTTTATGTTTTTAATGCCAACAAACTCCTCATAGAGTTCTTCAAGAGCTTTTTGTAATTCTTCCAAAGTGTAAGAGTCATTAGGAAGTTTGGTACTAACCTCTTCGTCTTCTTGAGGAGTATCCTCAATGGCCATGAGACAAAGATTAGCGACTTCCTCTCCATCGCTTGACTCGTTGGCGGAGTCATCTTCTTCCCAAGACATGAAAGCCCTTTGCTTCTTGTTGGGCTTTTTCTTTTTGCCTTTGGCATTTGGGAAATACGGTTTGATATGCCCAACTTCTCCGCAACCGTAGCACTTTGGAGGTGCTTGATTCTTGGCCTTCTTTTCTCGTTCCCTTCTCATGAATTTGTGGAACTTTTTGATGACCATGCCATATTCTTCATCATCACTACTAGAGTCCTTGGCCTCCTTGACCTCCTCCCTTGAGGTTGATGACTTGAGTGCCAAGCTCTTCTTCTTCTTGTCATCATCAAAGACCATGGGCTTGTTGAGGTGAGTAGTTTCATAAGTGATGAGGTTACCTCTAAGCCCATCATAAGTGACCTTGGTGGAGGTGGCGGCTTCTTGGATTGCGTCCACCTTAGATTGCCACTCCGGTTTGAGACTTCGGAGTATCTTCCTCACAAGCTCTTCTTCGGAGTATATTTCACTACAACTTGTAGCTAGTCCACTCCTCAAGAGACTCTCTCGAGTATTCCACTACCTTCGTTAAGCTTCCGGGTGCCTAACAAACCGTTTACAACACGAACGCTTGAGTCACACAAGCTTCGTCAACAACCAAGGAAGAATCTCTTCCTAACTACAACAAGGGACAACCTCCCAAAGGTGTAGGACAACACACAAACCACTCAAAAAGTGTTCTCTCAAAAGAGTAGATAGAGGGAAATAGTTTACGCTCAAGAACACAACTCTTTTCTTCAAGAAATGGCTCAAAATAGCTTGGATGATTATGAAAACTTAAAGCAATAAAATCTGATGATTATGAAGAAGTGTTGTGTTTAAAATGAGGCTTGAAGGGGTCTATTTATAGCCCAAAAGCCTCAGGTATCCGTTGGGAACATTGGCTAGGCTCCCATTTCAACATCTAGGTTGAAAACAAGAGCTAGAGGACAAAAATTGTACTGTCCGCTGCCAAACAATCGATTGTTAACTACAGACAATCGATTGTCATAAAAACTAGCCGTTGGGCTCCAATGGTAAAATGACAATCGATTGTCTAAGGCAGGACAATCGATTGTTAAAGTCCACTGGAACAAAACAATCGATTGTCTATGCCAGACAATCAATTGTTGGCCAGTGTCCAACAATGATATCCCACAATCGATTGTCTTGACTAGACAATCGGTTGTTGGCCTGGCACCCAACAGGGATTTGGTCAAGTTTTGGTCTATTTTGAAAATCATGAGTTTGACTTGATTGTTTTGAAAATGTTTCAATGTTTATTTTAATATTATAAAATCGTTTTTAGACTTTGATCCAAGTTCTTAAAAACGAGAGTCAGTTCGAGATCACATCGAGACTCAAGACAACGTCTTCGGTCTTCTATCTTTTGATCTTCCAACTTCAATCTTTTTGCTCCAATGACTTGTTCCATTCATCGACTTGTATCCAACGTCTTGAAAGCTTGACTCATAGTCCCAACGAAGTCCATAGCAATCTCGGCGATTTGTCGATGACGGTGTGTTGATTATCAAAACGTACAACAAAAACGCAAAGTGATTAGCGCTTCGGTTTCATGAATGCGTTTTCCACTGAAAATGGTAACTATTTCTTCTTGTTCCGGACTCGTGTTCTTTCCCTCATAGCTGATGCACCTTTTCTTCTTGCTAATCTCCCAGTCACCTCACTTTCACTAATTGCACCAAGCTCTTGCTTTTCCTAGTATAATCCCAAAGGAGTGCTCCATAGTGTATACAGTATTGATCAATATCAGAAAAGTCTTCCTTTGAAATCGAGAGATGTCCAATGCTGACATATTCTGCAAATGCCGCCATGTACACACCACAGTCACTGCAATAAATAATAGTGGAACAGATTTAGTATTCAATGTAAAATACAATTGGTTAAATTGAAGGAAAAGCAGCACATACGGTGATCCCTTTTTTGCTGGGGTATCTCACCGACCAACCACTAAATGTCAAGAAGGTCAGTAACACCTTTTTCAATGTATGCTTTTGTGTTCTTGTAGTTGATGTCTGGACGTTTGTCATAGAAGCAGGTGCATGACAAGTAGAGGCGGATCATAATAGCAAACTTGTCGACAACAGATTCAACAAGTTTGTTATTACGTGAAGAGACCATAGAATCATAAACACATAGAACCCTATCGGTAATATCAAACACAACCAATAACCAATGAAATTTTCTCAACAATATTTATGGGCATAATTACAACCAATGAAATTTCATTGGTTGTTGGTTGTATTTGACATTACCGATATGGCTCTATGTCTCAACAAGTATGGGTACCGATTACTTGCAAACAATTTAACTACAATTTAGTTAAATTGTTTGCAATGTCCTGGGGTTTGACAACAGCAAGCTTCCTATCGGCAGGGGCATTACTGCACCTCTCATAAATTTATTCTATTCTAGTCATGAACATACAGTCAGTGATTGTAAACCGTGTTCTGTTTTCAGGACCATACTTTCCTCTCTTCCTCAAATAGTATAAAATAACATGATTTCATTATTTCTCACAGTTGCATACAATTTAACTAAAATTTTCAAACAAAAAATCTACAGATATCTAAAATAACAGAATACTTGAGCTGATCAGTAAATTCTGCCAAGGTATGAGTGTACCGTGTTGTTGAGGAATTGTCGGGGATGTGCCAAAGTGTAAAACCAATTCTTTTTATCAACTTTCTCCACTCCAAGATCAAACCACAGGTTGAGATGGTTATCTTTTATAGTATAAGGCGCCTTCTTCCTATTTAAAGACATAACAAGTACAATTAAAATGTAGTTGCAATTGAAAATCCATAAATTCTATGCACTCGATAATACGAAGAAGTGTATAATCTAACCTCTTTGAAATCGTGTTGGTACCAAAATATAACCATTTATTGAATTCTTCCAACAAATCAGGATCAACATCATCGCCAATAACCCTAGTAATTAATATTGAAAATTGGAGGAGGTCCAGCAGAAGTGATTCCACCAGAACTGAAATAAGGGAGAAAGGGGGATCTGACATGCTTTCCAAGAACCTTGTTCTTCCTTGATAGACAGGGGTTGTTTTATCTTTATTAACCTCGTCGAACTTAACTATCTGTGAGAAGTTCTCGGGCAGCTCAAAATTATCAAGTGTTATTGCCCGTTTTTCAGACATGGAGTCATTGTCCGAGTCAGCTACATCGATGAAGTCGACTGATTCACCTACAAAGTTAAAAACAAAAGAATAACATTGTATGTATTTTGAATCAGAAATGTTGGAAAACTGTAAATGATATGAAAACTGTTATTTTTTCCTACAATTATAGTGTAATATATAATACCACTGAAACCTTCATTTCAATCATTTCCTTGTTGTATTGCATTTGCTTCTTAAATTGGAGATTGCAAATGCATAGTCTCCTTCTCCTCATTGAAATGATCTCCTTGTATGCTAACATTTCATCCTGATTTGGAGAGTGCACATGCATAGTTTTCTAATACATGTGTACAACTTAAGAAAATTGTGGATCATTTGAAGTAAACTCAAATAAAAATTATAGATAAATTATAGTTGAATTGTAGTTAATTTGTTGACATGTTGTCATGTAGCTGAGATGTAATATAGATTGTAAAATATGTAGATAAGATGTAAATCATACCTGCAATTTCTTCCTCCAATGCCTCTTGAAATTGGAAAGATAAGTCAACACCTACTGGGCATGATTATGTACATTCTCCTCTTTTTGAATATCAGACATGTGTTCTGTATCTAAGACAACAATTGAAAATATAATGCAGATTATTTGTTGATAATTTAGGCTATATGTAGATATAATATAAATATAATGTAGATTATTTGTCATCAAATTATGTTAAAACTGTTAAAATACATGTTTTACTGCTACTGCCCAACACTTGTTTAGCACTATGCAATGATATTTTTATTTGTTCTTTTCTTTGTAATGCTCATCATTTTTCGCAGAACTGCCGGTAAAGTGCAAGCAGAATTTGTTAGGTTATATACTTTATGAATGCTTAACATAAACATTGTAAAAAATATTTTCCCAAATGAATATATTTTGAATGAAACCTTAGCATCAATGTTAATATCCTGTTGACTTTTTATTGCCTGTAACACAGACTTGATGGAATCATTGAGTAGCACTCGAATGCTACCTATTTCTTCAAAAACCTAAAGAACAAAAAATGCTTATAATGTATCTGACAACAATGATGATAAGTCCTAATCGAAGTACGGAGCATAATATCCAACTACAGATTAATGTGCCACTGAAGAGTCCTTTGCAAACTTTGCATGATTTAGTTACGCACAATGTGGAACCGATTGGAAATATCATCATCGAGAACCAGCTGATCGAGGACGAAGGTGATGATGAATCTACTGCTGCAAATTTTAAACAGGTAGTTCGAGAAGCAGATATATCACCGTTATCAAGCCCAAAGATAATGAAGAAGAACAAGAAGTCACAGAAGCCATAGATCAAAGAACAAGTTCAACCTACAAGAATATTGCCTCGGAGGGCAACTTCACAAAGTAAATGATGATGAAGACACTTATATGGAACATTAGGTCTGTTAATACGGAGCAGGCTTTTCCAAGAGTCATCAACATGCATAGAGAACATAATTTCTGTGTTATTGCACTGATGGAACCATTTCAAAAAGCTGGACACATACAAAGATATAGAAGAAGACTACACATGGAGACTGCATATTCGAACATAAATGGAAAGATTTGGTTGTTTTTTGATGCAGTAGTAGAATGGGAATTGGTGATGGAAACTGAGCAGCAGGTAACAGTTAAGGTGCTACATCATGAACTAGGTCAGCAAATTATGATGACCTTTGTTTATGCTAAATGTGATGCACTTGAACGACTGGAATTATGGGACAATTTATATTATATGGCGAATGATTTGGAGCTTCCTTGGCTGGTAGGAGAGGACTTCAATGTATTGCTTCATGAGGATGAAAAGATAGGTGGATTGCTAGTGCACCCTCCGGAATATGAAGACTTTGCATTTTGTGTGAATTCTTGTGGTTTGTTCGATCAAGGGTACAAGGGCAGCCCGTTCACGTGGTGGAATGGGAGGTCGAATGCTGAGTGCATATTCAAAAGATTGGATAGAATTTTTGTGAACTTGCCATTTCAAAGTTTGTTCCCTACAATTGATGTAGAACATTTGATTAGAACTGGATCAGATCATGCCCCGTTGCTCATGACGTGTGGGGAGCAGGTTTCAAACTTTGCGAAACCATTCAAATTTTTGAATTTCTGGACAAAACATGAGACGTTCATGGAGGTGGTGAGACAGAATTGGAATGCTGATTTTGTAGAGGATCCGTATATTATTTTCAAGCATAAAATCAAGAAGGTGAAAGCAGCTTTGTCTAAATGGAGCAGACAGACCTTTGGAGATATCTTCAAACAGTTAGCTATTCTCGAAGATATTGTCAAAGTAAAAGAGATGCTGTTTGAGAAGGAGCCAACGATACAAAATCGAATTGTACTTCAAAAGGCGTAGGCAGAATTGAAAAAGTATCTCAGTATAAAGGAGCAATATTGGCAGCAAAAAGCCGGAATGACTTGGTTCGAGGAAGGGGATAGGAATACTAAATTCTTCCACAGTCATGTCAATGGGAAGAGACAAAAATTACAGTTGAAAAGAATACAAAATGGAGATGGATCGTGGTTGGAAGGCCAGGAGCAACTGGCCCAGGCAGCAGTCGAATTTTATCGGGGCCAATTCACAAATGAAGAAGACACGGCAGATTTCTCGATGCTGGACAGTGTGCCATCGATGGTAACTATGGAGCAGAACTGGGAGCTGTGCAGATACCCAACATTGGAGGAGGTCAAGGCAGCAGTATTCGAATTAAGTGGAGAAAGTGCAAGTGGTCCGGATGGATTTTCGGGATTATTCTATCAGGTATGTTGGGATGTGATTGGATTTGATATTCACAGTATGGTGTTACATTTTTATGATGGTGCACCATTGCCTAAATCCATCACACATACTAATCTAGTATTGCTGCCTAAGAAGTTAAATGCTCAGACATTTTCAGACTTACGACCCATAAGTTTGAGTAATTTTATCAACAAAGTTATGTCGAGAGTCATTCACGACAGATTGGAGAAGTTCTTACCTAGCTACATATCTAAGAACCAATCTGGATTTGTAAAGGGGAGAAGTATTTTTGAAAACATTCTGCTTACACAAGAGATTGTTACAGACATAAGGATGAGAGGAAAGCCAGCTAACGTGGTGATCAAACTTGACATGGCTAAGGCGTATGACAGGGTCTCGTGGAAATATTTGATGCATGTTTTACGAAGGATGGGTTTTGCCGAGCACTTTATTTCCATGGTTTGGAATCTATTGGCTAATAATTGGTATTAAGTGCTTATGAATGGACAATCGTCAGGTTTCTTCAAATCGACAAGAGGAGTGAAACAAGGAGACCCTTTATCTCCTGCTTTATTCATTCTTTCGGCAGAAGTATTGTCCAGATCATTGAATAAGCTCTTTGAAGACAGGTCATTCGTGGGATTTGGTATGCCAAAATGGTCCGATCCTTTGAATCATTTGGCATATGCGGATGATACAATTATTTTTGCTTCTGCGCATCCTCAATCATTGAGTAAAATAATGGAAGTCTTGGGAAGATATGAGAAAGTGTCGGGCCAGTTGATTAACAAGTCGAAGAGTTCATTTTATATGCACGCAAATGTATCTCATGTGTTGCGCCAGGCAGTTGGAGAAATCACGGGCTTCAACAGAGGCAAGTTTCCTTTTACTTATCTTGGATGTCCTATCTTCTATACTAGAAGAAGGAAGGAATACTATGATGATCTCCTCAAAAAGGTTAAAAATAAGTTACATGCTTGGAAAGGAAAATTATTATCGGTTGGGGGAAAAGCTACATTGATTACTAGTGTGCTTCAAAGTATGCCGGTACACATGCTTTCTGTGTTAGACCCACCAAACAATATATTGGAACATCTTCATAAAATATTTGCTAGGTCCTTCTGGAGTACTAAAGAAGAGGGGAGGAGTAGATATTGGGCTTCATGGCAGAATCTGTGTTTACCTAAAGAGGAAGGAGGATTGGGATTTAGATCGCTATACGATGTTTCTAAAGCATTATTTGCTAAACTTTGGTGGAGGTTTAGGACAACAAAATCGTTGTGGTCTAATTTCATGCGGAATAAATATTGTAAGAAAGAGTTGCCAACAGTGGTGCGATTTCGAAAAGGGTCTCATGTTTGGAAGCAGATGCTGATTGCTCGAGATAATATAGAGCATGAGATTTTGTGGGAGATGAAGTCTGGATCAACTAATATATGGCATGAAAATTGGACAGGATTAGATGCTTTGTATCATGTTGTACCCAATGATTTCTATATAGATGAAACTTATCAAGACGTAGCTGAATTGCGACAAAGTGGAGCATGGAATACTCAACTGCTGGGGCAGATACTACCTGCAGACATAGCTGATCATGTACAAAGAAAACGTACATTATGATGATAGGGATACTGACTGGGATATGCCTCACTGGATGCCGACTTCATCAGGGCAATTTTCAGTGAGCAGTGCTTGGCAACTTATGAGGCATCGATCAGACACTAATAAGGAATTCAGTATCATGTGGCCTAAGGGACTACCATTCAAGATTTCCTTTTTCTTATGGAGGCTATGGAGGCATAAGGTAGCAAATGATGATTTGTGGAGGAAGCAGGGGTATATAGTCATGTCGAAATGTTGGTGCTGCCAACATCCTCAGGAGGAGACGATCGACCACATATTCTTGTCCAGTCCTACAGCAAACAAGGTGTGGAAAACATTTATGGGAGCTGCAGGAATCATTGAGCCAATAGTACAATTGAGACAAGTGATCAGATTATGGTGGAATGCAAAGTGCTGCCCGAAATTGCAACCTTTATTTCAGGCAGCTCCGGCCATAATAACATGGGAGCTATGGAAGAAAAGAAATAAGGGCAAGTATGGAGGAAATGTTTCAACTAATAGAGTCATACATGAAGTGAACAAGTCCTTGTATTATTTAGCAAAGAGCAGATATCCATGGCTGCCCAATATACCTCTGTTATGGCCGGAGATGATTCAATATTTTGAGGCTTATAAGCCGATCTTGGTTACGAAGAGAATAGTGTGGCAATATCCAAG
>MCJB01048546.1:0-49227 GCA_002018475.1 Nicotiana obtusifolia
AAACAAACAACATTCACAAAAAACCCAGCAGGTAACCTCAGTTGTTGGAGAACATCAACAAACCCATGCTCTTCTTCATCCAAAAACCATACTTTCACAACCACAACCACTCCTTACAAACTCACAAACCCCAACAAGTGCAACAAATACACGAAACTACAACAAAGCAAACAACATTCAACAAAAACCCATGATCTTCTTCATCTTCTCTGACCTAAATCGTCATTTTCAGGCACCGATTCAAAACCCTAAATTTTTTTAACCAACTGAAAACAATGTTTACCTGAGTAGTTGCTGACAACGAACAAGTGAACAGAGAGAGAGAGAGAGAGGCTTTTTCAACTGAGAGTCGCGGAACGGTGGTCGCCGGTTCGAGAAGATCAGAGAAACGATGGAGATCAGAGAGAAGAAGAAGAGACGGAAGTACTTTACTGATGGGGGTATTTACTGTTCTGTTTCTGAAATAAAGTGTGGGGGAAAGATATTTTAACTGATGGGCCTTTTTGTAGTTTTAAAGAGATTACAAGTTTTATAAATTATAATCCAGCCCCAAATTAAACTAATCAGCTTTTTAAACTTGTGTTTGACTTGGACGGTCAAAAAAGTCACCATTTCTAATTAGGTGACTTTTTTGTCACCTAAACTTAAATATTCCGAGTGTTTGTAACTAGTTCTCGTCAATTAGATAATTACAAATGCACATCACAAAAGAGAAGCCAATCTTTCTTTCGAGAGTATAGATAGAAGAATTTACTCTCTCTAGGTAAAAGAGTTGGCAAATTTACATACAATCCAATTTTGCTAGTGCCCAGCGGTGCAAGTATGTCTGCATCTGATTCAATATCTTTCTTCACACCTGGAAAATTATGTCAGTAGTAGCCAGCAAAGAAATCAGCTACTGTTAGTTCTTTGGAAAGCCAACTGGGATAGTTCGATTTATTTTTCTTTCTTCTACTTTAAAAGGTATAGATCCTAAACAATTTTTCGATATCACATTATCCATTATGTGCGTCGTTACAGTTGCTAGAGGATAGAGTAAAAATTACTTTTTGATGGAGAAACTCAGTATATCAAATACCAATAGTAGCATAAAGAACAGAAAAGTGAGAACAATTTTACTTCTTAAAGCGGAGACGGAATACAAGATGAAAAATAAAAAAGAAAATAATTGGTTGAATGATTGTGGGCCTGTGGCTGCTTGTACTGTTTCTGCCGTCTTTAATCACTGAAATCAATCTGAAAGCACCTTTCATTCAGATGTCCAGTCTATGCTGCTCAAATTGCTCAGAAATCATAAAACTCATTAGGGCCGCGTTATTCACTCCGTGATTAATCATCACACTCATATTTTTTACTCTCAAACTACCCCGTAGCCTGCTTTTCACCCTCATTTAAGAAGACAATGTGCTTTTTAATTAAATTTTTATTACTTAATTAATAAGTAAATGTTTCATTTGATTTTCTAACTATTTGAATTTTTAAAATAAACTTTTTAAGTTAAACTATTTGCTTTGATGCAATTAATTTCGACCACGTCTACACTTTCTGCAGTTGCCCTAATTTGGACCACCATTACTGACAATTCCAACTGCATGATATGTCAAAAATATTATGCTTTTCTAGATGCATATTGGTCCCTGCTTATTCCTTGGTCAGAACTATAGTAGTACGATATAGGCAAGTGAAAAAGAATTATAGCAATTTGTTTTCTTATTTTAATATTTATCTATGCGAGTAAAATGAGGCGATATCAAAATTCAAAAGGACTTTTATGGCAGCGGAATATCTTTTTTTTTTGGTATGATTATGTAAACATAGTTTACAGCTTTGCATCTCGGGAAGAAGAGCCTATTACTCACATCTATTTTGATTTAAAACGTCTATGAGCTACCAATGGCAGGGCATGTTTCTTTAAGGCAGTGGAAAGAACTGTATTGGTAAATTCGGCTCTAACACGTGGGCAGATCGCATGATGACACGATATTGCTTGAAATAGATTTTATTCATGGTACAAAATAGTAGCGGAACTTTGACCTCGCAGGAAGTGTATATAACCACTTAGTGCAACATGCAAAAGTGGGATGAGCATGTGAACGTTAGACTTAGGCTAAAAATATCCTTACTCCTCTATACTCGTATACCATTGAGTTTTCTCTCTACTCACTCATCATTCAGAGCTGTTGTATTTTGGTCAAGCTAGGCAGTCAAGCTCTCTTTACTTTGTAAGCATTATGGCTCATAATGAAGCTCAATAAGATCATTCTAAATTTTGTTTATTTATTTTCATTGCTTTATGTACAGCTTTTTAGCCTATTTCTACTATACATTCGACTAAGCTTTGATTCCAAGCGATTTCTAGTGACCTCCTTAAAAATAAATCTAGTTGTTTATTCCTGATATTATTTTTGGTTTAAACAGTTCGGCGCCCACCGTGGGCCCACAGAAATTGAGCGTTTAACTCAAAGTTCTGGTTGTTTTTCTCATTATAGGGTTCGCCTCTCACTTATTTGTGAATTTCATTTCCATTTTGTAACTTAGAATGAATTGAAAGAACATTTAGCCAGTTGATAAATTGGAATAAATTCGGTAGCAGATCGCGAAATCTTGGTGATCTTCTCAATCAGCCTGCTGCTGGTTGCTCGGACTCTCGTTATAGTATGAGCCTTGAAAGTACCCGAAGTTAGGCAATCAACATGAATTCTATTAAATGGATCCTTCTTTCTTAATGACTCTTCTTAGGGAGTAGGATCTGTTGCTTAGGAGCTCAAAGAAAGATAGCAAAGAAATATTTTATATTGAAAGCCTAGAAGCAAGGCTCCACAACCTACGAGTAAGGATGTACTGGCAGGCAAAGAAGCAGCTTCCAGCAAAGGAGCTACTCCCAGTAAGAATGCATTGTAGCACAAGAACTTGCCCTCCCATACGGACTTGCCAACCCACAACTTAGCCGAACAGAGTGGCGATCTTCGCCGCTGGATTCTCAGAGAGGGATGCCTCAAAGGGATTTCTTGGACTAGCCCAGATTAGAGGAAACCTTGAAGTCCTTTATGACACACCAACAAAGTTTGGATGCTAAAAAAGGCACGATGTTCAACACGTTGACAGGGAGTAACAACTGTAACAGTATACCAACCCCGCAAATAGGAGTGGCCCTAGTCACAAGCACCTTTAATTCACTGCTCAAGGCTTCAGGGGTTCCCGATAACTCCATGATCAGAGGGTTAGGTACGTCCGAAAATGCTAAATTATAGAATTTAATACTAATCTTGCAACAACGTATTAAAGAGCAGAACGAGAGGATCAAGTAGATCATCAGGGTTCCGCCCATTATCAAAGGAATCGATGGAAGCAAGAACACTCAGCAACTGTAGAAACCAAGCACAGCCCTACTACCAATTCTTAGAAAGTGCAAAATGCCGAACAATCAAAAATACAATGGAACCTGGGATCCACCGGATCATGCTATGGCTTACACAATTAGGATCAAGGGGAATGGCCTCATAAAGGATTAAATCGGATTAGTACTCATCAAGAAATTTGGAGAAACCCTGAGAAAGGGAGCTTTAACCGGGTACTCCCGCTGACCTAAAAATTATATTATTTTTTTGTTGAACTTGCAGATTCTTTTATCAAAGCACACTTCAGAGGGAAAAAAGTGGAGAAGCAAGTGGAGTACATCTTCAAAGTGTTTCAAGGAAGAACAAGAGACACTCCGAAGTTCCATCGGCCAATTTTAGGGGAAGAGGATGCTACTTCCTCAGGTTTCAGACAATTGGGCCGCCGTGGCTTTCCCAAGAAACTTGAACCTGAGCAGTTTCTAAGCTTCAATGAAATTGTATCAAAGCCTATGGGAGTTTTCGGACTAAACATGGAATGATATATACCATAGGTACAACACTAACCTTTGAATAGATAATATATCGGCACTCCCAAGATTTGAAGCAAAGGAGGTGACCGACTACAATCGCTGCCCAGAAGCAATTCACAGACAAGATGACCCTAGACATCAAGATTCTAGAGTCTAGTGTGAAAACTATTCAGGACCCGTGCATCGGGAAAACAACTAGAGGCCATGTCGATTCGGGATGACATAAATTCTGGACTGAATAATGACAAGGTACTTCATTGATCAAGAAAGGAGCAGAAAATATAAAAAATCAGTGATTTATCATTTTCAGCCGAAACTTGCCGGTTACAACTTTAACATCAACCAACAAACTAGTGGCGACACTCAGAGATATGGGGGACAAAGTGAGATGGCCAAAGGAGATAAGAACAGACTGAAACAAGTGGATTCAGGAAATCTGGTGTAAGTTCCATAATGACCACATCCACAAGACTACCGATAGCAGGGTCCTATAAAATGAAGTTGGTTGTCCTCTCATGCAGGGATACCTTACTGAACTCTTAGTGAAAAGGAGAAGCAGTCATATATGAAGAATTGGAGAAAGGAAGAACCACCCTGGGCCTCGTCTTCGAAATGTGTGGTTAATGTAATCTTCGGACATTTGAGGAAGTTCTTAAAGGTACCTATTACCCGTGAGAAGCGTACCCGACCAAACTCTAGTCGGATAAGAGATCACATGTAGTGACAAATATGCAGATGGATTGCTCATGCCACATAAAAATGGACTGGTAATTACTTTATGAATTGTTAATATTGATGTTAGACGTGTTTTAATTGATCCAGGTAGCTCGGCCAACATCATCTAAATGCGAGTAATAAAGGAGATGGAACTTGTGGATCCAATTGTCCCAAAAGTGCTACTACTCTCTTGATTCAATAACTCTAGTGAGGTTTCCAAGGGCGAAATCACCATGAGGACCTTCACAGAAAGGGTAACACGGGAGACCCTATTCCAAGTCGTGGCCTGAGTATAGCCAACAATTCCGTCCTAGGGAGATTGTAGATATTTGATATGGATGCAGTATCATCAACCTTACACCAAGTAATAAAATTCCTTTCACCATTGGAATTAGAGAAATAGCAACTACTGAGATTAGAGAATATCCCGGGAAGTTTAATTCGATTGCAGCTGCTAGTACCCTTCCCAAAGGAAAGACAAACAAGTAGCAACAACAACAACCTACTTTGGAGCATGGCTAGTCGGTCCCTGAGGATCAAATCGTCGAACTGAAAGAAAACCACTGCTGCTGATTCGACTACGGAAGAGTTGGAGGAAGTGATTATTGCTATCCATTGGCCGGAAAGGAAGGTCTAAACTGGTTTGTGGTTAACCCCCAAACAAACACGTGAGTTAATTCAATTTTTACGTCATAACCTCGATTTGTTTTGCTTTGTCTCATGCAAACATGAAAGAAATGAGGCAATGACCCACAAGTTAAAAGTTAATTGCAATTTCCTCCTGATTAAAAAAAAGAAGAGAAATATTGGATCCGTAAGGAATAGAATTATGGAGAAAGAATTAGCCAAATTGCTGAAAATGGATTCATCCGGAAAGTAAAATATCCGGATTGGCTAGCCGATATTGTGGTGGTTCCTAAGAAAATATGGCAAATGGAGGGTGTAAATTGACTGCAAAGACCTCAACAAGGCATGTCTGAAAGATTCCTTACCCGTACCAAATATTGACCAACTTATAGATTTCACCGGTGGACACAAGCTGCTAAGTTTTTTGGAACCCTACTCTAGATATAACAAGATAAAAATAGACCCAGAGGATAAGGAGAAAACATCCTTCATAACTGACATGGAAACATATATAATTTCTTACTTTTTAGTGGGATATATAATTTCTTACTTTTTCTACTTTTCCTTTTTCTTTTCCTTTTTCTTTGTCTATTCCTTCTTCTCCTCCACTTCGCCATTCCCGTCAATAATATACAGCACTCGCCATCGTCTTTTATGGCCTTCTTCTTTAATTATTTTAGTTAATATTTTTTTCTCTTTCTCTCCCTCTCAAACACACCAATCACACTTTCATAAAAATAATTATACATATGTGAAGCAAAACCACTCAGATTTGGAAATATCCATCACCGGAAAAAAAATTTTCTGCCGAAAAAATGGAGTATTTGAAATTCAAACCAGAAAAAGCCTTTTCTTACCCCGTAGACACACTTATACTCACATAATTCACTATCATTCGCCTCTTAATCATAAGAGCCACTATTTTTATGCCCCCACAGTTACCCGTGGTAGAAACCTTCCAAAACGCCATCACCACAATAGCCATTTAGAGGCTTCAAGCCTAGCTTAGCAGCCAAAAAAAAAAAAAGAAGAGAAGAACAACAGATCAAGGGCCAAAAAATAGAATATGGGGTGAAACTTTGTTGTTTAGTTTTGTGGTGACGAGAGTAAATGAAAAAGAGAAAAGAAAAAGAAGAAAATAAGGGAAAGAAAAGAGAAATAATTTTTTAATAAAATATAAACTTGTCTAGGGTGTGTAGTTCACCTCCCAGCAGAAATCTGGTTGTAGTATTTCAAGGGTGAATTATTTCATTTTAAAATAGTTTAGGAGGGTAATAAAACCCCCGCAAAAGTAGAGTGTTTAGCTGGGAATCCGACTATAGGTCAGGGGGTACTTATGCATTTTTCCAATTATTAAACACCGGAGCAACGTATCAAAGGCTCGTCACCCAAATGTTTGTGGACCACATCGGGAAGTCCATGAAAGTCTACATTGACAACTTGATGGTGAAGTGGGTCCAAGAAGATGTTCACTTGGACCACTTACGTGAAGCATTTTTCATCCTCCGAAAATATAATATGAAGCTATGCCCAAAGAAATGCACCTTCGGAGTGGGATCAGTTAAGTTTCTTTAATTCTTAGTCTCAAATAGAGGAATAGAAGCTAATGCCGCAGATAAAAGCCATTGGAAAGATCGAGAGGTATTAAAAAATTTAAAAGAGTTAATATGACTCATCAAACAAATAAAAGCATTTGGCCGGTTCATATCCCGTTCCTCAAAAAGGTGTCACAAAGTCTTTAGCACTGATAACAGCCTTCTGGAAACTAAGGCCATATTTTCAGTGTCACTATTTTCGTGGTGACCACCTTCTTATGACGGAATATTCTTCACAGGCCTATAATCTCCGTATGGCTTGCCAAATGGGCAGTTGAACTAAGCACATTTGATTTAATATAAGAACCTCGCACCGCTATCAAGTATCAAGTCCTAGCTGACTTTGTCGCTGACTTTAGTATGAGTATACTCCCGGAGGATGAAAAGGAAGTGATTATAGATTCCAGAATAAAACCTAAACTCTGGACTAGAGGTGTTAACTGAAAGGGCTGGTCCGGGCTGGACATGGAAAAAAATAGCCCGTCCGGTTAATGGGCAGGCTGGGTAGTGGGCTAGGATTTTTCGAGTTAAATTGGGCCCGTTCGATTTCGAGCTTATCGGGTCTGTACTGGGCCGGGTTAATTATTTTTTTTAGTGTATTATATTTTCTTATTCAATGTAATTGATATTTAAGTATTTGTAAATTTTTAAATAATAAGATAAGTATTTTAAGGCATAAAATCAAACTTTTAAACTTCAATATTTAAAGTTTTAAATTTAAAATCTGAATTTTATAATTTTAAAATTAAAATTAAGTGGCTACATAAAATTATTTAATAATATCAATATGAAAGGATCAAACTTCAAATGCTTTCATTTCATATTTTTGTTGAATAATAAATAATACTTCAAATTAATTTGCAAGTTCTATTTTGATTTTTTATTTTTATTTTTGAACTTGCAAATTAAAAGTTTATAACAGTTATAAAAAAATAAGAAAGATTACATCACATGATTTGCATCATTTTTATAAGTTCATCCATGTCAACATGAGGTTATTGGTTCGGGTATTGCTTGAATCGGAACCATAAACCATTATATCTCCATTTTCTTGATCTTCCATTTCATCTACCTCTTCACACCCTTGATTTTGCCGTTATGATCTTATCCAATCTTTGATGCACACTAGAACTTCCAAAGCGTTGCTACCCCATTAATGAAGGCTATCTCCTAGCTGCTGCCTTGCTTGGCTAAATGCGCTCTATGATGCAACGGTTAAAATCGGCACATTTAGCACATCTCGAGCCTCTTGCCCCATAGCCTCTTGCCCCTGGTTGCGAATACGATCGATCCTCTAAGCTATCTCTGCGGCCTAGTGGAAAATAGTCCCAATCATTGACTCTATAAGCATAGAAATCCTGATGCCATAATTCAAACCCTCAATAAATTGCCTCACCCTGTCAGCCTCAGTGGGGATCAAAATAGCAGCATGATGAGCCAATTCTATGAATCTGGCCTCATACTCGGTAACATTCATACGATCCTACTAAAGATGCTCAAACTGGCCTCTCCACTCATCTCTCCTGGTGTGTGGGTTCTACCTCTTAAGGAACAACCGTGAGAATTGAGACCAAGTAAGAGTAGGTAAACCTGCTGGTCTGCCGAGCTCATAAGCCTGCCACCATCTCCTGGCAGGCTTCTAAGCTAAAATGTACTGAAGTCCACCCTGTTGGACTCTACCAAGCACCACCCTCAAAGTGTGGAAGATACAAACTCTGAAACCTCTCCATCCTCTTCTGCTCATCAGAAGATATAGCAAGCATAACCACATGTCTAGCTGCTATAATAGGCTGCTTCAGAGTACGAGTAGCAGAGGGGTGAACTCCCCTCCAGCATGAGATATGGCTCAACCACTAGAATGACTGCAACCTGAGTCAAAGCATCGATAATGCTGATCATCTTGGCCATGGACTCCTGGAATACTTGTGCAACAATAAAACCCTCTAAGTGCTGAACATCTTGGCCATGGTCTCCAAGTGCAACTCGATCCACTAATAGCAACAATACAGTTTCAGCGCGTACCCCGATCCATATATATTAGCGTTGCAGTGTGCAACCCAATTCAATCACAACATCACCAATAATCAATATCCGCTCACAATGTCTGTAGTGCAAACATTATCATCTTTCCCCAATACTCATCTTTCAACTCATGAATATATGCATGAAGTAGTACAATAGAAATGCAGATAAAAGCCCATATGGCTAAAAGATGGCCATTACTAATCATGTAATAAAATTCATTTCAATAATTCAATTAGCAATTTCACGTTCAACAGTTTTTGTATAATATTTAACGTAAATAGATTAAGCCATGTAACTACTAAATCATGAACCAATAAGACATGGTTTAACAAAGAAGCTCAATATAGCAAAACAATCATTTAGGCCCAATTCGTAGAAGTCATAACCTTAAGCATACTTCTAAGTCACAATCACGAATCATCACGCAGTCATAGAATCAATGAAAAATGAATATTAAGTCACATAATCCAAACAAGACATAATCATAAGCCAAAATTTACTGGATACGGTCATAACCTAGCTATGCTTATGCACTCTTCACCTCGCATATATGTGGCTCCTAAATCGAGCAACAAGTAGTAAATAGATCACCTACGGGAAGAATTTTCTCTTATAAGGATAGTCAAGAGACTTACCTTCACCCAGTAAGCTTCAACTTTTCAAAATAACTTTCCCCCTCAAATCAACCTTCAAACGACTTGAATATAGTCAAATATAAATCAATAACGTCAAACGAAGCCATTGAATCAATTTCAAACGATAAAACTTTAATCTTTAATCAAATTACCAAAAGTCAACAAAAGTCAACCCTAAGCCCACATGGTCAAAACCCATGTTAAGGGGTACAACACGACTACCCATAACCCCATGAGTCCAAATATGTGATTAGATTCCAAGACCGAGTCCAAATCGACTCCCAAATCCCCAAAATATACTCTCTTAAATTGTAGACAAAATCCCCAAGTTTCTCTTTAAAATTCCACGATTAAAGAGTATAATTCCATGGGAAAACAAGATATATAATCAAAATCAAGCAGAAATCATTTACCCTCTTGTCTTGTATGAAAATCTCCTTGATAAATCACCCCTCTCCCAGATTAGGGTTTTAAATATGAGAGAATAGTCTAAAATCCTGAAATTATAACTTAAAACAATTTGCTAGAGAATATTTTTCTCAATTACGATAGGTCATTCGCGATCGCAAAGTTCAAACTCAGACCCTCGTCTTGACACCTCACTGCAAGCATACATACCTTGTGAATGCAAAGCTCAGATCCACATACCTAGGCAAATGTGAGCCCCTTCCCGTGATCGCAATGTATTAGCCTGCCTCAAACATTCCGCGAACGCGTCCCTCTAAACGCAAACGCAAACGCAAAGATCATTTCCCACGAGCCTACGCAAATGCGATGAACAAACATCAGCCGGCTTAACATCCTTCTCCACGATCGTGAGATGTGCTCCGCTATCTAGAAGCACTCCAGACACCAGCAAAATCTGCAACACCAACCATGCTCCGGGGTCCGACACTTACCCGAGCAACCCGGGACCGCCGTCCAATCATACCAACAAGTCTATAAACACTACCCGGACCTATCCAAAGTTTCCAAACACATACGAGATCATCACATCTACGAATCTAAGTTCAAACCACATGTTTAACTTATCTTAAATTCAAGAACTTCTAATCTTTCAACCAAGCATCCAATTCATGTCTAACCACTTCGTATCTCAACCAAACTTTGCACACAAGTTCCAATAAACTAAGCAAAGCTATCAAAGGTCCAAAAACACCAACCAGAGTTCGATAACATCACAGTCAGCTCCCCGTCAAACATATGAACTCTCCATACCTTCAAATTGCCAACTTCCGGAAAAAAGAGCCAAAACCTTCTAGGAAGCTCCAAATCCAAATCCAAACCTACACCCAAGTCCAAAATCACCATACGAACCTATTGAAACTATCAAATCCCAATTCTGAGGTTATTTACTCAAAAGTTAAACCTTGGTCAACTCTAGCAACTTAAACTCCAAAAATGAAACTAAGTGTTCCAACTCACTCTTAAACCTTTTCGAAACCCAACCATCCCCACAAGTCACAAAACAACAAACAAACATATGACAAGCATCAAATAGGGGAACAAGGCTCTAATATACAAAACAACTAGTCAGGTCATTACAATTGGGTAAGCTCGGCATGAATCTCAAAATACCTTAAGACAGAAACAATATTATCTTTTTCACGCCTAAGCCTCTCCTCCTCTGCCCTTGAAGCTCTAAGTTGTGCCTCAAGGGAACTTCCTCTTTCCTCCATATCATAAGTCAAAGCGTTAGGCCATCCTGTTGCCCAATGACTTGGTCTAAGAGGGATAACTTCTCACCAAGTATTCCTTCAATATGAAAATCCTCTGTGCAGATCGGGCAAGCTCAAACTTCCTCAGCTGCAGCTCCTACTCCATCATATTCACCTAAAACTCATGAGCTTCCCTCTCAAAGCGCTCGGACTCAAACTCAACTAGCGTCCAGGAAACCTTTCTACTCTGACATTGAAGTCAGAGAGAAACACAATATTTTTTATGCAATAAAAAGAGCATAACCGAAGAGTGCAACTCGTCATATCGCTCACACAATTTGAAATGGGCATCTCCTCCAGCCATGGTATATCTCTTTGATCAGGAACCTCCGCCGCAATGCGAAGCTTACCAGCACTCATAGAAGGACTAGCCCAGGGATGAATTAGAGTTGGTGGATTGGCGGACGGACTAGGAACTGCTAGGGTTATAATCAGAGTTGATGATGTCGGGGCACAGGAACTTCAAGGGCAACCTCTGATCCAAGGAGACTGCCTTGCGAGCCCACCGAGGACTCCATCTCCTCGATGCCAACGAGAATGGGGCCTATAGTTCGGGACTAGGATGGCCTCTTCCCAAAGCTGGATTGAGTCCGCCTCCAAGGAAAGCTGGTAGGAGCATTTGCCGGAGCAGTAGACTGAGAGATTTTCTTGCTCCGCTGGTCTAGTAAAAGCTCCCTAATTCTTTCTTCAACAATGTTGGGAGGAAGATCCACCAAAGCCCGGGGCAAAGTCCTCATTGTCGGAATACATTTCTATAAAGTAATAATTTAGATCACGAGAAGTGTAAACGAGGATGTATAAGTGAGCCAAAAGAAAATCGTGATTGTTGGCCCTCCAATCCAAAAGCTTCAAAAATGTACCTCCAGAATCTCTCCGGCATTAGGAACAAGATAAGATCTTCCCAACCCACTCTTCAATATTAGGCGCCTCTTTGAGTAAGGTAAGAACAATTGTAGTTTAGGGAAGTAAGATAAAAAACAAAGAGGAAATTTTGGAAGAAATATACTTACTTACGCTTATTATTCCACTTTTCTGCGAATGATCTCCTGGTGAACTGGGTAAAGTTATGGGTAGAAACGACCACAAAATATTATGCCAACATCTATCGTGGTCATCCTCGGTGTCCATGACCTTCAGAGTACTTCGACTAGAAAGAATGACGATGCTGCCCCGGTACAATTCCGGGAATATAGACGAAGGAGATGTTGAAGAGAAAAACCCATACTGGACAGATTCAATAGGTGGCGAAATAATGATGCCAGTAACCAAATTGTCGGTCCAACTCAGGCCAACTGATATTGAAGTGCTCTAAGATCCGAAATTATGGAATCTATCAGGGGGTTGAACTTCAAACTGAAGCGGTAAGTATACAAGAAAGTAAAGCCCTCTCTATAGCTTAAAATTCTCTCATAGCCTAAGGGAACTTGAACATCAAAGTCCTCCCAACCACACTCTTCCTTTATCAAAGGAAGATGCTCAGGTTGAACTAAGGAAGAAAGTATATCCACATGACATGCAATGCTATTCCACACACCGCCATCTATCCAAGTATCACTTCCCTTGGCAAAACATCAGAAATGGTGGGCTTAACTTCTGTTTTCACCTGTTTTCTAGAAGAGGCCTTAGCTGCCTTTTTTTTTTTTACCTTGGGAAGACTTCGCCGCCTTAATAGAGGGCCTCGGTGGCGAAAAGGACAGAGCCTCTGAGGCAACATCATTATAGATTTCTTCTTTGTCCATGGCGCTTTATGTAAAAAAGATAGCACAAAGAAGATAAACACAAGAAGAAAGATCAAAGAAGCGACTGAAAGAAGATGATAGAAGTGAAGACATCAATTGCGTATATTTATAGGCAAAACGGCATAAGATCTCTTGAGAATCCCGCTCACATCAATCACTAAAAGTATCCATTCCCTTGGAAACTCTACCGGCAATAGAGTCTATAATATCTAGCTATGTCTCATTAATAAGAGAAGCCCCTCATAAATTACATGCCAAATCATCATCATCTTCGGGATACAAAAGAGCAATATTTCCTGTTAAAAATATATCAACATCTGTCCCATTAGAAGCTTCCCATTTCCCCAGCACTTCTTATGAAGCACCTGGAAGATAGGGGGAGTATAACATCCATAAAATAGGCTTAATTAATAGCCAAATTTATGGTACCATATAACTGGCCCGATTAATGGCTAAATCATGACGGGCACAACTTGGCCAACAAACTCTTTCGTTGAAAAGCTGTATGCTGAACTTAAGACCAAGAACTTTTTGAAAGATCACAGTCAGCACCCATACCAAAAATCACTCAGGCAGAAGGTGGATCAAAACTGAAACTACTCAACCCGGAAGCAGGCCCTCTCAGAAGAGCTTAAGTCTAGGGAGTTTGCCCATGGTTAATTTCTAGAAAATGATAAAGGAAAAATCCCCCATAAAATCATACCTAGGGCTATGCCGTAATATATCTCGCCTGGTTTGACTACCCCCAAAGGTGGAAAATTACTAATCCCATGCCCCAAAAGGAAGAAGATACATCTTCTTTGTAGGCACTGTAAAACAAAAAAAGTATTATGAGGCAACTGTAATCACTTTTTATAAACATTTTGTGAGTTCATCTCGAGTATTATCTGGGCTTATCCTATAAGACTCCACTAATCATAATTTACGAATATACAAAAACAAAGCAAAAGAGCATAAATAAACTCGTTATTTATTATAGAAGGTACAAAAGGCCCACAATACAAAAACTTTTACAATGGAGACCCTCATAGGCCTCCTGATCCTGGAAGAGGTGATTGGGAGGAAGAAGAGAGAGATGAAGAAGGATCAACTGCAGAAGCCGGAGGCAAAGGGTGTGCTTCAGCATCCCCGTTCCTGGGGACTTTAGTAGGTTGGATAGAGGCCTCGTCTTCATTTACTTTTTCTACTTCATCATCATCATCATCATCATCATCATCATCTTCTTCTTCTTCTTCTTCTTCTTCTTCTTCTTCTTCTTCTTCATTATCTTCTTCTTCTTCTTATTCTTTATCCCTGGATCCTTCGGAATCATTGGAGGCAGAGGATCTTGAAGTCTTCTCCCTATCCATAAGGGAATCTACCTTGGCAATCTCTTTATCCAAGGAGAAATTCTTAGAATGGACCTCGTGAAGGGTCTTCTGCCAAACAAGTAAATAGGCATACTTTTTGACCATTGCTGCCTCCTCTTTAACCTCCTTCAATTCCGATGGAGAATTAGCCTAGTAGGCCCAAAATGTGTTGCTCTCCACCTTAGGGAGTTCTATCTTTAATGTAAGTTCAGATATCTTTCTAGATAGCCTCTTGTACCGGTCCTCGAGGGCTTGCCTTTCTGAGACATCTCAGCTTTGTTCCTCCACAAAACTTTGGTATTGCTCCTCCTTCCTTTGAATTATGATCTCAAGGCTCTACACCTTCTAATTCAGCTCACTCAATTTCTAGAAAAACTCGAGCTCCAAGGCCTCTTTCTCGCACTCTAACCATCTGATCCTTTCATAAGCCTTCTTGATCTTTGAGGACATAGCTTCTTTCCTTGTATCCCTATCTTCCACAATTTTCATTAACCTCTCAGTCTCATGTTCTTGCTCTCGCAGAACAACATCGCTCCTCCCGATTCTAGTATGAATGTCCATTGCCGCTAGGTTAACCTACAAAAATGGGCTGTTAGGAAAATTAAAAAAGAATAAGATGGTAGGTAAAAAGAGATTTTTAGGACTCTACCTTGAACCATGAGTATACTGCGTGATTGGAAAGAGTGTCCATCGAAGCCTTGTCTATACACTCCCACTCTAGAGGCCTGATAAAGCCTTTGAACCACATAGCAAACTTTTTGGTCCTCCAGAAGACGTTCACGTTGATAAGGATCTCCACCAGCGCCTCCCTCCTTTGGGGTAGTAAAATGTTTGGGATTTGGACATGAGGGCACTAGGTAAGGTTTCGGACATGAGGAATCCTAAGTAAACTTTTTGTTTTTTTTCTGATAGGTCTAGATGGTTGTTTTGGTTTCGGGAAGGTTTAAGAGTGAATTGGAATACTTAGTTCCATTTTAGATAGCTCAAGATGTAAGAGTTGACTAAGGTTTGACGTTCTAGTGGACGACCTTAGAATCAAGATTTGATAATTCAAATAGGTTTTTATGATAATTTTGGACTTGCGCATGTGTTCGGATTTGGATTTGGAGGTTCCTAGATTGTTTTAACTCTATTTGGCAGAAGTTAAAAATTTGAAGAATTGGAGAGTTGGTAGGTCTGACCAATAGTTGACTGTGATGTTATCAGGCTCCATTGGCGTACCGGACCATGGATAGGTTCGTTTGGTTAATTGGGACTTGTGTTTAATGTTTGATTGGAATCGAAAATGTTTAGGCATGATTCAGATGTGTTTGGCGAAGTCGGAAAGTTTGAAAGATAAAAGATGGTTCTTGATCTTCAATTTTATGTTTGGATGTCATTTGTGGTGTTTTGAGCATTTAGATAAGTTTGTATTAGGTATTTGGACATGTTGGTATAATTGGACGGGGGCCCCCGCAGCTCGGGAGTGTCTCGAAATGATTCCAGACCATTTCAGATTGATTTGGAGTTGCTGTTACTAGTGTGGTTGCACCTGCCAAGATGGTGCGCAGGTGCGATGTCGCACCTGCGAAGATTGGGTGAGCACCTACGAGGATGGAGGTAATGGTCAGTGGTCACATTTGCAACGTGTTGGGTGCAGATGCAATGAGCGCTCTTGCGATGGTGTTCCGAGATGCGGCTTTGCATTTGCGAAGAGGTGAGGGGGCTTTGGACCGTAGAAGCGGACTCGCAGGTGTGAGATTTTGACCGCATATGCCAAATGTCTGACATAATATTATAATTCGAGGGTTACGTCATCTTTAACTATTTTGAGTTTTGGACCTCGGCTAGATGCAATTTTGGAAAGAAATTTCACTACTACTCTGAGGGTAAGTGATTTCTACTTTATTTTTATTATAATCTTGTTTCATCATTGATTTATACACTTAGATTATGGAATCTAAAAGAGAAACTTGAGATTTTTTTCTACAATTTAAGAGAGTGTTAATTGGAAATTTGGGAATAGATTTGGACTCGATTTTCGAATCTAATCACATATTTGGACTCGTGGGGTTACGGGTAGCCAGGATCTACCCCTTAACTTGGGTTTTGACCATGTTGGCCGAGGTTGATTTTTGTTGACTTTTAAGAATTTGATTAAAAATTGAAGCTTTATTGTTTGAGATTGATTTCTATGATTTTGTTTGATGTTATCGAGTTGTATTCGACTAGATTCGAGTCTTTTATAGGTAAATTTGAGGGGAAAATCTTGCTAGGATGATTGGATGGGGTCCCGGGGAGCTTGGGTGAGTTTCAAGATGATTTCGAAGCGTTTCGAATTGGGTTGGATTGCTAGTTTTCTGCTACCAGTTGTGGGAGTCACTTGAGAAGGGAATTTTGTGCATCACAACGTGCGAGGAGGTTTATGATCGCGTAGCTTTGGTAGGTGATGCATCGTGGTGGCGTGAGTGGTATAGCGATCACGTAGACGGCTAGTCTAGTGGCCTTTGCATTCGCAAAAGGATAGACGCAAACATTATAGGGAAGGCCAACTACACGTTTTTGAATCACGATCGCGAGGGTCATGGTCGCGATCGCGCAAAGCAATTTGCTGGGAGGGTTATGTCCAGATTTTGAGATTTAGCTGATTTTTACCATTTTGAGTTTTGGAGAACAAGAGAGGAGATTTTGAAGAGGGTTTTCACTCCAATCTTGAGGGTGAGTTTTTATTTGGATTTGATCATATCTTGATTTCTCATGAATTTTTACACCTACAACGTGGTATCAAATAGTGAAAATTCTAATAATTTTATTTCATAAGAAAATGAATTTTGAACACTGATCTAAACTGAAATTTGGAAACTAATCACAAATTTGGACGGGTTTATGGGTAAACAAAATATGACCTTGGAATCGAGTTTTGACCATGTAGGCATGAGTTGACTTTTTTGGCTTTTTGAGATTTGATTAAAGATTAAAGCTTTATTGTTTGAAATTTTTTCTATGACTTTAGTTGACTCTGTTAAGTATTTTTTGGTTAGGTTTAGGACGTTTGGAAGAGAATTTCAAAGGAAAAGCGATATTTTAGGATTGAAGCGGCTCCGTGAGGAGGTAAGTCTCTTGTCTAATCTTGTTAAGAGGAAATTTTCTACAAATTAGACTTATGTGCTACATGCTACGTGATTTTGAGGGTGACATATGTGCGAGGTGACTAGCGTATATACGTACATTAAGGCTATAGCACGTTTGGGGGTAGTTCTAGGATTCTCTACGCGTTGTTTGGTTGTTTGTTCTTCTTGACTTATGCTTTATTTTATTGTATGACTATGTGGGTAAAATTATTCATGTTAGAGATCATGTTTTATATTATGACTTCTTATTTAGGTATGATAGCTATTCTTGTGATTGTTGATAAACTTAATTTAGATGTTGTTATATTTTATATCATGAATACACAACCGTATTTTTATTTATTATGTCTTTGCACATCTTATTAGTTACTTCTTCACCATATGCATACATCCTTAGATATGAGATCTTGATATGGATTAAAATGATTATGCCACATTAGGACGTTATGAGCAGATTGATATTGTTATGGCACGATAGTTTATGTCGTGCAGTTATTGTAAATATTGATATATTATGGTACGGTAAAGCGCCCCTTGGATATGGACCCGCCCTATGGATTCAGGTGATTACTCATGCTACATTGGCCCTTATGAGCGTAGGTGATACATGTATCGTGTTGGAGCATGTAGGACATGCTAGATCAAGTTTGAGCACATGGGATGTGATGTATATTGGTTATGATTGAGTCTTGAGCATGCATTATCATCCTAGACTCTTGTAGAAGCATTCACATAGATGTTACTTAGTGCATACTATATTTATATGCGAACATGGAATTTAAATTTTCTTTTGGTTATCTTATTTTGAGAAGCATGCTTATCCTATCTCTCATTTTTGTACCTTATCTTTACATTTGTTGATCTTGGTTATATTTTGGGATTTTATGCTATTATGAACTATCCAGGTTAAGAAAGTAAGTATCACACTTTTCTACTTCTTTGAGATTATACTTCACATTTACCGAGTATATGTAGTTTTTGTACTTATACGTCACTTATATATTTTTTGTAAAGATTCTGGTATCGGTCCTACCATCATTCAGGAGGGCATTTAGCAGCTACACATAGAGACTTCGAAGTGAGCTGCCGTACTCTATTCGCAGCGGAGTCCCCTTCTTTCCTTTTATGTTGTTTATCTTGTCCTAGACAACACGCTTGTATTATGAGACTCAATTATATTTTATCTTAGTAGATAATGACTTCGTACCACCGAATTCTGGGAGTTATTGTTGGATTTTTCATATTTCGTATACTTGAATTGAGACGTATTTATGTTGTAAATATGATGTGACAGAAGATCATTCTTTACTTATCTTGTTTTGATTGATTTTGAATGTTGGCTTACCTTGCACTTTGGGTTAGGTGCTATCATGATCATTGGTGGTGTATTGGGTCGTGACAACTGCTTACATCATCCGTGTTGAGTACAGAACCAGAAAGGAGAAAGAGAATGTTAGCAGAAGATTAAGAATATCATCTTGTTAATGAGGATGTTGGTCTATAGCCTGATGTTTAATTATATTAAAGATTGGGATACTTATATCTTTTACAAGTCGCTATATGAGTTAGAGTATTGAGTTTGATAGTTCTTGTCACGACCCAAAACTACCACATGACTTGATGGAGCCTAACATCACTTTCTAGAAAAAAGCAATTATAAAAAAATGCAGAATAATAATAATAATAGATTTAGAATGAATGGGTCTGAAAGTCGAACAATAAAGATAAATACCCAAACAATATGACAAATTCCCAGAACTGGTATCACTGAGTGATGAGCTCTAATATACGAATAGAAGTCTCTTAATTATTATATTGTCTGAAATAATAACCGTAATGAAAGATAGAAAGAGAAGCCAGGGACTGCGATAAGGAAGCAACTATACCTCGGGTCTCAACCGCAACATCAACAACTCAGCTCTCAACTCTCATCTAAAGTGTCGTATGAGTACAACCAACTCCATGTATTCAGTAAGTATCATGAGTAATCTCGACGAGATAGTGGCGAGATTTATCAATGAGACTCACTTATCAAACCTTTTCATTTCATAAATATATAAGTACACATCAACAATACCGAAATCTAAGCATGAAGTACATGCATAATTAGTTAGTGCACAAGATTCGTAACATTTTAACACCTCAGCATATATACAACATATGTTTCAAACTCAATAAATCATCAACAGTTGCATATAGAGAAGGTATGCATAAATAAGCAAGTCAAGTTACACAGGTTGACATATAGAGAAAATATGTACTGTGAATCAATTCTTCAATCAATGTTGCATAGAGAAGATATGCATAAAAATACATGTATATATTTCGAATCTAGCATATAGAAAAGATATTCAGTAAAAATCATGTTTAATTCGAAGGTGTTTGCATATAGAGAAGATAGACAAAAAACCAAACACTGATTTGTTTCCATAATGTGCGTGTACGTTGTCAAGAGAGAAACATGAGAGGACAACCCTAGGGGGATGGATCTTTATCCATACGCTGCACGGACAACTCATGTACTATAATCAATACCACTGCACAGACAACTCACGTGCTAAAACAACTTGACCTGCACGAATACTCACGTACTGTTATTCCAGTCCACACCATATAAAGCATATACAAGAATACATGTATACAATCAACGGATATCAAATCACATACTCATGTATTGGTAGAAGGTCATGCAAAGGTGTATGCATGTGCCAAGTTTACGACTACAACTCAGATTAGGCGTGTGCATCATACAATAATGAGTATCATGTTCAAACATGAAATGAAACCTACACATGATCTCTAGCATGATTCAAGAAGTTCACATAGGCATACAAATATAATAAAGCATGATATCAATAAGCACATTATCTGAAACAAGGCGTAATACAACCTAAAGACTACCCCAAACATGGATAAACCCGATGCACATACATAAGTTCATCACCTCACATGTACGTCACCCCAACACGTAGCCAATATCATCAATTCAAGCAATAAGTCTCTCAAGCCAATTCTAGGCAAGATACTTACCTCAAACGAATAAAACCAATACGACAAGAACACATTCCCTTGTAAATTGGCCTCCGAATGACTCAAATCTAGTCAAATAACACACAACAATGTCAAATAATACTGAAGGAAATAATTACGAAGCATAAAGGCCCGATCTTTGATCAATTATCCAAAGCAACAAAAAAGTCTACCCGGGCTCGCAACCTCGGCTCGCTTCCTGGAACCCATCAAAATTCACGAATCCAAACTACCCATTCGAATACAAGTCCAAATACACAAGTGTCATCCAAATTCCACTCCATATCGGGGTTCAAATCTCAATATTCACCTTCAAAAAATCTAGTACAAAAATCCTAGTTTTTCTCTTTCAAATTCATGTTCTAAATGTATAAACATAGGAAACAGGATGTATAATCAAATACAGGTAGAAATTACTTACCCGCTGTGCCCTCTACGCACCAAACCTCACAGGTGCGACATACCCGCACCAGAACTTCCATCAACACCAAAATGTTTTAGAACCAAACCAAAATGCACCCGAGCCTCCCGGGCACCATCCGATCATACCAACAAATCTTAATATCTTATCCAACCTTATCCAAATGCTCCAAACACTGCAAATATTATCAATACTAAGAATCAAAGACCAAATTTTTTTTTATTCACTTTCAAAATTCCCAAATTCACCGAACACATATGAATCACATTTAGACATTCCGGAGCATAACCAAACTTCGCACAAAAGTTCCAATCCACTAAATGAACCTACTGCAAGTTCCAAAACAAAATCCGACTCTGATATCTTCAAAGTCAACTGCATGATGAGCTGTTAAGCTGTTTTAAAACTTGTGCATATCTTCTTTATGTGCACTGAGTGACTATGCCTATACTCCATGTTTAGATTTCGGTATTCTTGTTGTGTACTTGTATATTTATTAACATAACATATTTGATAAGTGACTATTATTGATAGCTCTCACCACTGCATTACCGAGGTTAGTCAAGATACTTACTTAGTTCATAGGGTCAGTTGTACTTGTACTATACTCTGCACTTAATTGTGTAGATCCAGGAGTCCGACTCAATTAAGAGTTGAGAGCTGAGTTGCTGCAGTTGTGGTTGAGACCGAAGTAGATCTGCTTCCTGATAGCAGTCCCTGTCGTCTCTTTCTATCTTTCATTGCTATTATTGTTTCAGACATTATACAATATTAGAAGATTTTTATTCGTATATTAGATGTCATGACTTATTGTTACTAGTTCTGCGGATTTGTCGAATTGTTTTGATATTTATTTATGATTGTTCGACTTTCATATTCATTTATTCGGTATGTTGTATTACTATTCCACAATGTTTTATGATTGGCTTGTCTAGCAAGTAAGGTTAGGTGCCATTATTACCTTTGGTGGTTTTGCGTCATGACAGCTTGGTATCAGAGTACTAGGTTGCTTAGGTATCACGAGTCATGAGCAAGACTAGTAGATTCTTGGGGATCAATACAGAGATGTCTGTACTTATCTTTGAGAGGCTACAAGACTATTAGGAAAACTTCTCTTTCTTTTATTCTCTATCGTGCAAATTTGTTTATTCTGAATTTTGAAGCTTTGTCTTTCAATTCTCTCACAGATGGTGTGGACACGAGCTTCTTTGGCTGATGATGCTTCCCCCAAGGCCGGAGCCGCGAGAGGCCGGGGCTAGGGTAAAGGCAGAGGTGGAGTATGCACCATAGTTAGGGGCCGTTCTAGAGCAGCCGATTTGGAGCTGCTAGTAGTTCCAGTTGAGGAGCATATTCCTAATAATATTTAGCCAATGGGACTAGCTCAGGCCTCAGAGGGACCTATTGCTACACCTGGACTTCAAGAGACTTTGGCTCGTATTCTGAGCGCGTTCGAGGGTTTGACTCAAGCGAGTATGATCCTTGATGATCTAGCTACTCCATAGGCTAGGGGCGGAGCCCAAACTCTTGCCCAGCATACATTAGAGCAGTTGGATCATGGTTATTAGACGCTGGGAGTTCTTGTCACGACCCAAAAATCTAACTAGTCGTAATGGCACCTAACCCATCCCGCTAGGTAAGCTAGTTAACAATAAAACAATTCAAATTAGATTTTTTTAGAAAATAGTGATGAAATAACTGAACTTCTATACAACTACCCAAGGACTAGTAGTATAATCACGAGCTTATAAAATTTAGAGTTTACAAAATAGGTATGAAATAAATACATCTATTTGACATATACATACACAGATTTTCATAATCTAAGCTACCATGACAAGAGGTAGCTACAACCGGAACGCAGGTACATCTTTAATGCCAGATCCCGCTATATATAGCTACATCAGCTCCAAAATCAGCGCGCAAGGTGTAGAAGTGTAGTATGAGTACAACCGACCCCATGTACTCAATAAGTAACAAACCGCACCTAAGGTTGAAAGCAGTGGTGAGCTTGGACAACGGTCAGAGTCCAACACCAATTGCCAACAACAACTCATAACAATATAATAAAAGTAGTACAAGAAACAACTCAAAGATATGATGCTCAGCTCGTTCACAGTTATGGAAAATAGGCATGATTTTCAAGTATAACAGTAAAACCCAAATCTTTCACTAAAGTCACCAAAATATGAGTAAGTCAGAATTCTATGATTTTTCCCAAAAAAAGACATTCAACAACAGATAAGATGTTTCAATCTCAGATAGCATGAGGAAAGTACATCTCTATGCCTACATGTCAATGTGAATGTGAAATCATGAATGTCACAATACCGTGTATCATGAGGAAATGCATCTCTAGGCCAGTATGTCATATATACATGTCAATGCAATGCATCACAGTGATGAACTCATGTACTCATACTCTCAAAGTACACAATCTCACTATCTCATACTCCCACTCATCATGCTCAATCCCTTAGCACACTCAGTCACTCAACACTTAATTGTGCCTGTTGCGGCACACAGCCCGATCCCATCAATAGCAATAAAGCCCATAGGGCCTGCTGCGGCATGCAGCCTGATCCATATATAGCCATAAGGCCTGTTGCGGCATGCAACCCGATCCATATATAGCCATAAGGCCTGTTACGGCGTGCAATCCGATCAACATATGAATCACTAATACCCGCAACAGCGTGTAGCCCGATCCCATCATGAGTCAATAGTACCCGCTGCGGCGGGAAACCCGGTCCCATCAACATCACTCACAATCTGGCCCTCGGCCTCAGCTCAGTCATCAATTTCTCCAGTCTCTCGGGCTCATCTAATGCAAAACAACCCAATCAATGATACCATGATGTGACAACAATGATAACATAGATTGAGATATGATATGCAATGAATGAGTATGATTGAGTATGTAATTGCAATCAAAGTAAATAACTCAACAGCAGAAATGACCTCAGTGGGTCCCAACAGGATAAGCATATAGCCTAAACATGGTTCTAACATGGACCATAACTCAATTACTCTAGCACGTAGGAATTTCATGGATAGAAACAAGATTAGGTCACTACACAGCACCACATAATCAATCGAGTCATAATTCACACGGTGCACGCCCACACGCTCGTCACCTAGCATGTGCGTTACCTCAACACCAAACACATAACACGTATATTCAGGGGTTCATGCCCTTAGCACCAAGTTTAGAAGTGTTACTTACCTCGAACAAGCTGAATCCAATACCGAGCAAGCCAAACAATTCTCTAAAAATGCCATCCCGCACATACTGACCTCCGAACGGCTCGAAACTAGCCAAAAGCAACTCAAGAAACAAACCCAAATGATAAAAGGTCGAATCTTTAATCAAAAGCCCAAAGTAAACCAAAAAGTCAAACCCAGGCCCATACATCGGAACCCAAAAAAAAATCCAAAATCTGACAGCCCATTCAATTATGAGTCCAACCATACTAGTTTCACTCAAATCCGACTCCGATTCAATGCTCAAAACTCAAAAATTCACTTTATGAATTTTTAGACTAAAACTCCCAATTTTTCTCTTGAAATCATCAATCAAATGCCAAAACGAGGATAGGTTCATGAAATATAATCAAAACCGAGTAGAGAACACCTACCCCAATCCATATGATGAAAATCGCCTCAAACATCGACTCAATCCGAGCTCTATAGCTCCAAATATGCGAAAACGGCTGAAACCCACGAATTAGAGTACTTTATAAGCACTTCCCAAGCGAACCCTTTGCGAATGCGGAAAAACCATCGTGTTAGCTCTAAAAAAATAAACTTCCACAAAAAATACTCTACGCATTCGCGGCGTAGTCCTCACGAACGCGATGCACAACAGCTCCAACCTTACGTGATCATATCAACTACTTCGAGAATGCGAAGACATTCTCCTAGTTCTAGCTTCTCATCTCAACTCAATGAGAACACAAGCATAAGGATGCGAACACGATGCCCAGGCCTCATAAAGGTATGCTAACGCGATAACATGGTCGCGAATGCGATGAAGGAAAAGGCCGGATCCCACAACAAAGTATGCGATCGCGGCCCAATATTCGTGATCGTGAAGAAGGCCTGAAACACCAGAAATCGGCATTGCCAAAGAACATGGAAATGATCCAAAACTCGTCCGAAACTCACCCAAGCCCCTCAGGAACCCATCAAATATACCAAAAAGTCCCATAACATAACACGGACCTACCCGAGGCCTCAAATCATGGATAACAACATCGGAACAACGAAATGCACCTCAAATCAAACATAATGAACTTTGAATCTTTCAACCTCCAAAACTCGTGCAAAAACATATCAAATCAACCTGGAATGAACCTAAGTTTTGCACACAAGTCCCAAATGACATAACAAATGAAGCTATTCCAATTCCCGTAACCACAACCGAACCCAATATCATCAAAGTCAATTCCGGATCAAACTTATGAACATCCCAAACCTTCAAATTTCCAACTTTCGCTAGTTAGTGCTGAAGCCTTCTAGAAAATATCAAAATGCATATCCGGGCATACTCCCAAGTCCTAAATCACCATTTTGACCTAACGGAACCATCAAAACTCCGATCCAGGGTCAAATACTCAAAGGTTAAACTTGTCAACTCTTCCAACTTAAAGCTTCAAACATGAAATTCATTCTTTCAAACAAATTCCGAAACACTTGAAAACCCAAACCGATGATTCACACAAATCATGATACATCATATGAAGCTACTCAAGACTTCAAATAGCTGAACGGAATGCAATTTCTCAAAACAACCGGTTGGGTCATTACATTCTCCCCCACTTAAACATACGTTCGTCCTCCAACGTGCCTAGAGTCATTCCAAAGCCATCAAATTGCCGTGTAACCTTACCACATATGTACTCGGGGGTGATCCCACGTCACCCTATTCCATATAGGCCTGATAACACAGCATAACTGAAGATCATTACTTCAACCTTAGCTCATAATGCCTTAGAACCCAATTCCCAACATCTATAATTCCTTACAAGACTTGAATCGCGCATCTACACACTGTATAAATCTGAACAAGCTGCATCAAGCCATAGCCATAACCCAAGATGTAATCACATTATATACCACACAACTCGCATACTTGTAGCAATAGTTCCCAATCACAATAGTTTCTCAAAACAAACGCGGTTACGGTATTAACCTCATATCTAGCAAAACATCGTTCAAAATCCTCGTACACTGCCGATGATGAAAGAAACACGCAGAAACTCATAACCACTCATCAAAGCAACAAGAAATGGAGCTCTCCCTCCTTCAACAAGAACTATAGCTAAAATTTGAAGCCGAATTATGATATTACTCTCACCAACATACCGTAATCAAATTCGATAGCAATCACTCTAGGCCCAAAGACTTCACCTCAATAAATACAAGCTACTCTACTAACATGCCACACCAATACTTCGTAGAGTCACAAACTGTGCAATCCCTGCACCAATAAGCAACAATTCAAATTTACTCAACATTTAAAACTGACCCAAATGAGAGAACCGTCCTGCAAGCTCAACAAGTACCACCACAACGCAATGCTACAAACCCAGCACACACAATAGGGCCAAGACACATGAATCTAACACAAGGGATAATATCCCAACACAACTCTACTGTAATACGTGGCCCCATCCAAACACCGATCCCATGAAATACCTCAAGCCATAATGCTCAAAACAAACGACCACACCCAATTCAACATCAAGTACATGAAATTCATGACTATAACCATGGAGAAGCGAATAATAATATATACCACAGACCAAAAAGAACAATAAGCAACGCGCAATCAACCATTCATCACCTAATAACCATCTCACTTAAATTCCGCTACTACGCCCAAATAGAACTGGACCATGTGTGCATATAACCAACGAATCACAACCCTTTGTAGCATAGAAGAGTAACACATAGCTTTATCCGAACACAAACAAGCTCTATTCTAACTGAATGACACACCCTTCAGCAATAACGGTGCCAAGTCAACAAATCTAATCGGGTGTAGAATACATGTCCTCCTCGGGCCTACTAATGGGCCTCCAAATCAACTCTAATCATCCCTAAATGGATAATAACCCTCCAAAAGTCCACAATGATCTAACCATAACACGTACCACCATCTAGCTAACTTTGGCCACATCTTCACACTCCGCAACCCCAAGCAATCTGCTTCCGAGAACTCCTAGTCCCCAAATCCATAGAACATATGAATCACCATAGACGATCCCAACTCCGCCACTCGAATGACTAACACATCTATCATACATATTAATCCCCACGAGAAATACTTCTATAATTCTTCCATGCCATATAGCTAAATCTGAACATCAGTAGTCGATCAACCAGGCAAGTATCGTAATACCAATGAAACATCCATAAGTCAAAACTCAGTGCGCCTTCTGAATGTACTCTCTTCTTAGGTAATCCCAAGTAGTAATAGCATTCATCCAGTTATCTGAAACCGTCCATGTTGTCTAAGAATTCCTTCCCTTTCCTTCCAAAACTGAACCGTGACCTTGCACATGTAAATCTGAATCCAACATAACTAACGAGCGCAAAACACACACTTAAATTCTGCTCACTAATCAAATATAGTATAGTATAATATCGTATCCATAGGGATTGAATTTAAATAGTATTCTCGTAGTTTCTAGCTTGATTGGTATCCAAGAGGATCAACACTTGAGATTTATATGATTTCTAACTAAAATTAACTAAGTGTCTACAACTATTGACTAATGACATCAAAAAAAAGATAAGCAAGGAAGGTTATCAGTGGGAGAAAATAGAATTCACTCAATTATTAGTTCAAACTTTAAAGGAAAAACTCCTCTCTCGATTAATTCTTAACCTCACGAGATGAACCAATTTAAACATGTGAAGATATGCAAGAATGCGTAGTGGGTTGGATTTTAGGAAAACCTCTTTTAATTATTCTACTAACTAGGTTTAATCAATGATTCCACTAGCCTCTTTCGATTACTAAGAAGAATTAACGAACTCAACTAACACTACAATGCAAAGATATCATAAGTTATGCCTCTCTCGATTAAATGAACAAGTGAATATAGATGCAACAGTTAATACATTCAAAAATATTGCAATACATAAAACTAGAGTTATAATCCACAAACAATCATCTAAACAACAAATCCATCAAACCCTAAAGAGAACTACTCCATAGATATGGAGCAATTCATCACAAATAAGATTAAGGTATAGAAAAACATAAATTTAATCCAAACTCGGGTCTTGAGTGAGGAAGGAATAATGATATCCTTGTGCTCGTGTTCTTCCGACTCCTCCTTAGCCTCCTTAGGTGGAATATGTGTCAAAAGTCCAGAAAATAACGTTTTTCCATGTAGTTATACGAAGTAGGGTCTGGCCCAGACGAAATCACCTTTTCCTAACTGAAATAGGATATTTACTTTGTAAAAAATACCTAGGCACGCCGCATGGGACGATGCGCCATGCGGGGCATTAGTGGCGAAATCTAGAGAGCTAAGTTCCGACAGACAACAGGAAATTGAATACCCGCAACGCCCCACGCACCACGGCAGTGGGAAATTCATAGAGTAAGGCTTAACATCGATTTTTGACATCTATACTTGTTCGTCGACCCTCGACCACGATCCCAGTTTAATCCCTTGGGCTTTTACTCAGACTTCAAAGCTCCAAATAGCTCGAATTAGCTCCACAACATCTACATCACTCGGAATGACTCCTATAAGGCATAAAACACACAATAAGTGCAAAACACTCCCAAGTAAAGCTCAAAACAAGTAAAGTGCAGTGAATTAGAGTGCAATAAGCGATTAAAATATGCAATTATAGCCTACCATCAACACCTCCCACTTAAACCATTGCTAGTCCTCGAGCAATCAAACTACACTTTATATAAACACGACATTTTCAACAACTCTCATAACTCATCACACCAAGAATATATAAAACATATTAAGTGCAATACGGTAACATCCTAGCCTCAAAATTTGACTCAAAAGCACCACACATTATTTATATCCCGCTCACTTACTCTAACACAGAGGTCAAGCACTACCTTATCTTCGTGAATCAATTGCCCTCACACAACAATTGAGAGTAGTTTCACACACAATAGAAATTGAGAACAATTAGGAGCTCAAGATAGAAAGAATTCGCTCACTCTAAGAAACAACATTCATATGCCACAAAAGACGTACTGTAAGCTTGCCCGTAGTGTACTACTCTACTAATTAAGCTCATTCAGTCAAAGATCAAGTAAGACTTTAACTAGTTGTAATGTCGGCTGCACGATGGGTAGGACACATTTAGATATAGGAGTGACTACACCTCCCTAAGCACTTTAATACATACACTTCATTGTTCAAAACTCCACACTTATGTCAAACCAAAACTCCACCTTCACATCAATATACATTAACTCCATACTTCTTTAAGCAAAATTACATCAAGTTACCACTATCAAAGAACATTTTTCACAATCATACACATAGTTTTTCTTTATTTTTCAATTCAAGTGGCTCTTTCATTTTCAAAACATTGCACCTTTCTCCTTAGTTCAATAGCTCCACTAAAAAGCCAAACCAACAACCCCACACTTCACTTTTAAAATGTTCATAACAAATTCAAGTCTTACGAGAGGTACAAGATTCAAATAGATGGTCAATTCAAACAAATGGTTAGGACTTGTAATGTGGTTGTCAAAGAAACAAGACTATGGGCCCAAGGGGGTTAATTACGATACATAACAATTAGGTGGGTAAAAACATATAACTGGCTCAACAAAGAAATGCCCATATCGCTTCCAAGACTGAATACAACTAGTATTTAATTTTGCAAACACATGGGCAATGTAAGGCCCCGTAAAAGTTTACCTAAAACCTGGGTTTCGGGGTGCCGTGGTAGGCGTATGTGTTAATGATATGTAACCTAAAAATTGGGTTGAAAAGTACGCTAGGGAGTTGAAGGAAAATGCTTGGCAAGAAAAGACAATTCTGCAGCCCACTATGCGGCTGCAGAATCACTCTGCAGGCCGCAAAATGGTCGTAGAGTGAAGCAGAAAATTGGGCAACTTTTGGATGATATTTAGTAGCCAATTAAGTGACCACGAAATGATGTGGGCCGCACACTGATCACAGGACCAGCATGGAGACTTTTTGGAGGAAAGTTTTTACGGTGTATTATGCGACCCCAGAGTAGGTCTGCGGGCTGCAAAATGGCCATATGCCCAGGCAGTGGTGCCCAGTTCCGGAGTGCCATTTTGCGGCCCATTCCGCGGACTGCAGACCGCGAATTGTGTTTGGGGCTTCATTTTGGTTTCATAAACCCGACCCTATTCTTATAAAATAATATTGGAGTCATTTTAGAAGGCTCAAACTTATTTTTAGAGTGGGAGAAGTGCTCTAGAGTGTGAGAAGGATTCCTCAACTAATTAGTCCTAAATTTTTGCTCAAATCCTAGAAGATTAGCAAGGGAAATTCACTAGGTCTTCATCCTAGAGGTTAGATTCTACACCATAAATCTCAATTTCGAAATTTAACTAGAAATCAGTAATTAGTAAGATAATTCTTTGGTACGAGAGTTGTTTATTTTGCATGCATGTGTTATCAAGGGATGTAGGGAGATTGTTGAGCTAAAAATGGTAAAGAATGGGTTGTGGGATGATGTGATCCTCCATGAAAGGGCCTTGAAACCTTAATGCACACCTAGTATTTGATAAAATGCTAAAAGGAGCATGAACCATGGGTATCTTCCTAATTTTGGTTAAATTTGTTACATTTCTAAAATAGATTGAAGTTGCTAAGATTTCCGGAACATATTAGAGTTTAAGGAAGCTCAAGTGAGGTATGTTGGCTAAAGTTCTCTCTCAAAATTGAATTCCCACGATGTTCTTGAAAGTCTCAAACTGCCCAATAGATTTTAATGAATAAGTTCGGTGTCGAAGGATGTATTGATATGAAAATGTTCAAATTGTGTTCCGGAATGTTCCTATCATGTTATGTTGTTCTTGGAGGACGTGTTCAAAGTGTAAGTATGCGTTAAAAAGTTATGACTTCAAGTCAAGCCCAAGTGGAAGTGATCATGTAAAATTACATAAGAAATCACATGTGCCCAAGACCCCAAATTGCTCAACTGTGTGCTTAATGTCTTGAAAACAAATGTTTGTTGTTGGCAATCCGTGTTAATTTTTGAAAGTAGAATAGTGAGCATGAATTATGAAGTATGGCCAATGTGCCAAGAGTGATTTTGCAAAATGGCCAATGATGCCAATAAAATGAATGATATGTAAAAGAATATGAATTGAGTGGTATATCCTTTTAATAATAGATGCGTGGGGATTATCGTCTAGCCACCAAGGAAGGGTATGTTGGAACAAACTAACCCCAAAACTACACGTGCCGGTGTAGGAATGATTGAGAGGTAAATCCCCTTGCTAATATGATGAGACTATTTCCCCTTACATGGGATGAGATTGTTGTATTGAGATATTTCCCCTTAAATGGGATGAAATTATTGCTAGCAAGATGTGATGTAATGTCGACCCACAAGGCATTATGGTGAGACGGCTTAGCCGATCGGGCTTAGATCGGACGCCATGCCGTGCACATGGTGGTATTGTGAGTGTATGTCTCTAGGCGTGACGGCTTAGCCGGTCGGGCTGAGATCGGACTCCGCGCTAAAATACGGTGGTGCATCAGTGCTTAACATCTCCCAATTTAAATAAATGAAACTTGCTCGAAATATACTTTTCCCTAACTTGACACCTTGTTACTGTTTAAGTCTCTTATTGATTTTATGTTTCGTTCTCCATTTACTATTATTTGATTTATTGAAAGGATGTTTAGTTTTCATACTAGTACTATTCCATATGTACTAACGTCCCTTTTGCCGGGGGTGCTGCATCTTTTATGGATGAAGGTGGTATTGATCAGTGATAGCAGCACACCCTCCTCAGCTGATTTGGTGAGCCCCACTTCATTTTGGAGTCCTGTATCTTCTATCCTTTGTACATAGCATTTTGAGGTATAACCGGGGCCTTGTTGCCGACACTGTCATAACACTCTTTTGTTCCTATTAGAGGCTCTGTAGACATAGTGTGGGTTGTGTCTGTTTTGGGAAAGTTTAAACCAATAATGTTGCAAATGTATCATCTGTCTCACTTTAACTAGGATTGTACAATGTATTGTTTTGAACATTTATTAAGGACGTAACTAATGGAAATGAAATGGTTTTGTTCACATGAATTCTTACTGACTAATTAATGAAATATGCTATTCTATTTATTTGTGGGTGAATTAGGTAGACAACGTTGTGCAGGCTTGCTCGACCGAGGTAACTCTTTTGAGCGCCGGTCGCGCCCCCGAGGTCGGGACATGACAAACTTGCTATCAGAGCCTAAGGATTTAAAGTGTCCTATGATGTCTCGGAGCCGTGTCTAGTAGAGTCCTTCTTATCAGTGTGTTTTCGACCCCATCTATAATTATGAGGCTACTTGGGCATTTAGGAATAATACCCTTCTTTGATGATCTAGATTGTGCGATAAAGCTGATTGTAATATTTTTCCTCCTTTAATTCGTGCATTGCTTTAAATTTTCAGTATATGGTGCCTAGGAAGAAAGCAAGAATTGGCCAAGGAGCCAATTCCACCCCAGGAGTGGCAGTTGACCGTTTACTTGATGATGCGAATGAACACCGGAGGGGTGAGAATATTCTCCAGACTACTACACTTCCTGATTCCACTACACCTGGTCAGACCGCACTAGTTCGTGAACTTACTGAGGGTGCAACGATCCCTCCAACTGATATTCCAGTTCCACCTCCAGTCGCAGCTTCCAGTCCTGGCGTATCCGATGGGGATCTTAGGGGAGCCATACAGATGTTGGCTCAAATAGTGGCTTCCCAAGCGCAGAGATCAGATGCTATTCCCACTTCTTCTAGTTAGCCAGAGGACTCCACTAGTTCCAGGGTAAATAGATTTCTCTAGTTGGACCCTCCAGGTACTGATGCTGAGGAGGACCCCTAGGATTTTATTGACGAGATGCACAAGACCCTCCGAGTTATGCGTGCTACTGAGACGGAGGGAGCAGAGTTGGCCTCCTACCGCCTAAAAGGGGTGGCCTATTCTTCGTTTGAGATGTGGGAGGAATCCCATGAGGAGGTGAGCCCTCCGGCGAGGTTGAGTGAATTTGTCGATGCTTTCATTAATCATTTCTTGCCTGCCAAGACTAAGGCATCCCGTGCTGCCGAGTTTGAGAACCTGAAACAAGGTAGCATGAGTTTGTGGGAGTATCATATGAGATTCGCGCTCTTGTCCATATATGCCATCTATATGTTGCCTCCTATGAAGGCTAGAGTGCGCCAGTTTGTGCAGGGCCTTAGCCCCTTGGTTATTAATGAGGTTGCTATAGCTGCCTTGAATTATGATATGAACTATGATAAGATGGTTGCATTTTCTCAAGCCACAAAGACCCCCAAGCAAAAGAATAGAATGGAGCGAGAGAGTAGCAACAAGGTCCGGTCTGCGGGAAACTTTAGTGGTACTACTGGTGGTGCTGGTGGTAGGACAACTTTTAGGGGAAGGGTCTTCAGGGCCGTCCTAGTCTTTTGCTCAGTCTTCAGTCAGTGCACTGCCATCGGGGCCCAATCAGTAGCAGAGGAACCATTTTAGGCCCAGCCAAGGCAACATGGGATCCTACTAGCAGGGTAGGTCTGGTGGGAGATTTCAGCAGCAGCGAAGGCCCCCATGCCCTAGGTGCGGGAAGATGCACTTTGGGACCTGCTACATAGAGCAGCCCATACGCTACGGGTGTGGTACGAGGGGTCACATTTAGAGGGATTGTTGTTCGTCTCACTAAAGAATGGATAGAGGTACAACACAGCCAACTAGTTCTGCAGCTACTACATCCGCAGCACCTCCTCCAGCTCGAGGTGCCCCAGCACCCACAGGGCGTGGTGCAGCTAGGGGTGGCGCACAGAGTTCGGGAGGACCTAGCTGTTTCTATGCTATGAGTGGTCGCCAGAGTTCAGAGGCTTCTCCAGATGTTGTAATGGGCATATTGACTGTTCAATCTCATGATGTGTATGCTCTTATTCATCTCGGTTCCACTTTGTCCTATGTTACTCCTTATGTTGCTATGGAATTTGGGATAGAACCAGAACAACTCCATGAGCCGTTCTCTGTATCTACTCCAGTTGGTGAGTCTATTGTGGCTGTGCGGGTTTATAAGGACTGTGTTGCCACGGTGCGTGGTGGACACTATGGCCGATCCCATTGAACTGGGGATGGTCGACTTTGATGTAATAATGGTGATGTATTGGATATATTCATGTTTCGCTAAGCTTAACTATCCCACCAGAACCATTAGGTTTGTATTTCTAACTGAGTCAATGATTGAATGGAAGGGGGATAACGTGGTACCGAAGGGTAGGTTTATTTCTTACCTTAAGGCCACAAAGATGATTAACAAGGGGTGTATTTACCATTTGGTCTAGGTTACGGACACCGATGCTGAGGCACCTACCCTTGAGTTTGTGCCTGCTGTGAATGAATTTTCGGAGGTCTTTTGGGATGAGCTCCTTGGGATCTCGCTAGACAGGGAGATTGATTTTGGTAGATGTGATGCTAGGCACGCAACCTATATCTATTCCACCATACAGAATGGCACCGAAAAAATTGAAAGAGCTAAAACAACAATTGAATGATTTGTTAGAGAAGGGTTTCATCCGGCCGAGTGTGTCGCCTTGGGGCGCACCAGTCTATTTGTAAGAAAGAAGGATGGGTCATTAAGAATGTGTATTGACTATCGGCAGCTCAACAAGGTTACAATAAAAAATAAGTATCCGCTGCCAAGTATAGATGGCTTGTTTGATCAATTGCAGGGTGCTACGTACTTCTCCAAGATCGTTTTAAGGTCCGGGTACCACCAGTTGAAGATCAGGGAGCAAGATATTCCGAAAACATCTTTTAGGACCCGGTATGGGCACTTTGAATTTCTGGTAATGTGTTTTGGGCTAATGAATGCCCCCTCAGCTTTCATGGATCTTATGAATCGAGTCTTCAAACCTTTCCTCAACTCCTTCGTGATTGTGTTTATTGACGATATCCTTGTTTATTCACGAAGTTAGGAGGACCATGAGGATCATCTCAGGGCAGTTTTGCAGGTGTTGTATCAGCACAAGTCGTATGCATTTTTTTCGAAATGTGAATTTTGGCTTGAATCTATTACGTTCTTGGGTCATGTTGTCTCTAGAGAGGGATTGAGGTTGACCCCAAGAAAATTTCAGCCATGAAGAATTGGCCTAGACCTACTACTCAAACAGAGATCTGCAGTTTCTTGGGCCTAGCTGGATATTACAGGAAGTTTGTGGAGGGGTTCTCTACTCTTGCGTCTCCATTGACTAAATTGACGCAGAAGACGGTTAAGTTCCAATGGTCAGATGCTTATGAAAGGAGCTTCCAGGAGTTGAAATCGAGATTGACTACAACACCAGTGTTGACCCTACCAGAGGGTACAAATGTGTTTGTGGTATATTATGATGCTTCAAGAATCGGACTTGGGTGTGTATTAATTCAACATGGCAAGGTGGTAGTTTTTACTTCCAGGCAACTCAAGAATCATGAAAAGAACTATCCAACATATGACTTAGAGCTTGCGGCGGTGGTCTTTGCATTGAAGATTTGGCGTCATTATTTGTATGGGGTCCATGTGGATATATTCACGGACCATAAGAGCCTTCAATATATTTTCAAATAGAAGGAAGTGAATCTGAGGCAAAGAAGATGGCTTGAGTTACTCAAGGAGTACGATATCGATATCCTATATCATCCGGGGAAGGCCAATGTTGTGGCGGATGCTCTTAGCCAGAAATCTATAGGTAGTTTGGCTCACTTGGAGGCACATCAAAGGCGGTCAACAAAGGAGGTTCATCGGTTTGCTAGTTCGGGAGTTCGTCTTGCGGACTCTAGTGAAGGAGGGGTAATTCTGTAAAATAAGGTTGAATCATCGCTTGTTGTGGAAGTCAAAGAGAAGCAATACAACGATCCATTGTTGGTAGAATTGAAGGAGGGGATTCATAAACATAAGTCTATGGCTTATTCTCTCGGCATGGACGATGGTACACTAAGGTACCAAGGACGGCTTTGTGTTCCGAATGTAGATGGCCTCCGGGAAAGAATCATGTTTGAGGCTCACACTTCTAGGTATTATGTGCACTTGGGCTCATTATCTCAAGGAAGTCTATTGGTGGAAAATGACATGAAGAGGAATGTGGCAGACTTTGTGGCAAGATGTCTGAGTTGTCAGAAAGAAAAGGCCGAACAGTAACGGCCTGGTGGGTTGGCACACAACATATAATTACAATGTGGAAGTGCGAAATGATTAATATGGACTTTGTGGTGGGACTGTCGCGCACTCCGTGCAAGTTTTACTCAATTTGGGTGATTATGGATCGACTCACGAAATCAGCACACTTCTTGCCAGTTAAATCTACTGACACAGCGGAACAATATGCTCAGTTGTATATCAAGGAAATAGCCAGGTTGCATGGCACTCCAGTTTCTATTATCTCAGATCGAGGGGCACAATTCACTGCTAATTTTTGGAAGAAATTTCAGCAAGTTTTGGGTACTCAGGTGAATCTTAGTACAACCTTCCACCCACATATTGATGGGCCGGCAGAACAGACTATTCGGACACTTGAGGATATGTTGCGCGCTTGTGTTCATGATTTCAAGGGTAGCTGGGATGACTATTTTCCACTCACAGAATTTGCCTACAATAATAGTTATCATGCTAGTATCCAGATGGCAATGTTCGAGGCTTTATATGGTAGGAGATATAGATCTCCCGTCAGATGGTTCGAAATTGGGGAAGCAGAGTTGATACGACCAGACCTTGTGCATCAGGCTATGGAGAAAGTTAAGGTCATCAAGGAGCAGTTGAAAACTGCCCAAAGTCTTCAGAAGTCATATTCGGATGTTCGTCGCAGAGATTTGGAGTTCAAAGAAGGTGATTGAGTATTATTGAAGGTTTTCCCTATGAAGGGCAAAATGTGGTTTGTTAAGAAAGGGAAATTGAGTCTGAGGTATGTCGGAACGTACAGAATCATTCAGAGGATCGGTTAGGTGGCTTACAGGCTAGAACTACCTCCAGTGATGTCTTTAGAGCACCCGGTGTTCCACGTGTCCATGTTGAAGAAGGTGGTTAGAGATCCGTCGCTTATTATAATGGTTGAGTCTATTGAGGTTAATAAAGAATTGACTTATTGATATTCTCAAATTACACTTTAATAAATAGTGTAAAGCGGTCGATGTCAAATATAATAACCCAACAAGGTTGGGGTCGAATCCCACAAGGAATATTGTGAAAAGATTACTTGACTAGTGTGTTACTCAACTAAAGTCGTAATTCTATCCAGTTAACTGGAACAAGAGTATGAATTGAGTTTGGTTATAGATAAAGGCTAATTGAAATGTCGAGAATGTAAATAATTTGATTAAAGAAACCAAGATTGTGTCTCCATTAATGAAGTGTAATGCTATCGGTGTCAATATGATATATTTCTAACGGAAGATTCTTTTTGATATGCAAATGATGTCTAAGTGACGACCCAATATTTTCCAACAGTTAGGTAATATGTCCTCTTTAAGATTTTTCCAAATATAAAAGAGTTGCAATTAAGAACAATCAATTTATGCCAAATAAAACTCACTTATTCCTAAGCGATCTTATTAAACAAGGTTTAAAGCCTTGAGTCTTTGATATTTACTTCTACCAAATTCTAGCCCACTTTTTCAAGGAAAGATAGAATTTAACGGCGCTTGTTAATGTTTGCAACCACCAACAATAAATGAAGAATGAGAAGTAAATAAATATCAATCAACCGTTATATATACATTCAATGTTAAACACCCATTAACATAACACCCATTCAGGGTCCACAACCTTAGTATAAAAGATTAGCAACTCATACTAAAATCTGAAAACAAGAGAATATTAAATGTCATAAAGCTTACAAAGTGAAAGATTCTTCACCCAAAAGCTTCCAAAAGAAAGGAATATTAAAGCCTTGTATTGTAGCCTCAAAGTCTGACAAGATAGCCCCCAAAAAATCCTAATAGACTATTTATAGAGGCCCAAAAATCGAGACAAAATTTGGACCAATCTGCCCTAAAGTTGAATATGCGACCGTATTTCTGTCGTAACAGACATGTGGTCCGCATTTTTGACATGTCTATCACAGATTGTAACCCTAGTTTCGCCTTCACCGCATTCATGGTTTGCGGTCCGCATTGTAGAAATGCGACTGCATCTTGTATTGCATTTTCTTCCTTCAGTAGACTTCATGTTTGGTTTGCGGTTACTTCTGCCGCTCGCAAACACGTTATGTGATCGTAGAAGAGACCGCATTTTTGACATTGAACTTCGCCTAGGATACTGTTTTGGTCTGCGACTTTGCCCAGAAGTCTGTCTTGATCTGCGATCTTGGTGTGAAGTCTGCGGCTCGCATGTGGGTTTTGCGATAGCATATCCACATCTGCGATGCCGTGTTGCTCTTTTCTTGTCTTTTTGTGGCTTTTTGAACTCTTTTCTATGCTCTTAGGTCCTTGAACCTCATACTCTGCAAAAATACTAAAGTTACATAAGTACCAAGGGAAATTTGCATCTAAAACAAGTTAAAGTCTAAGCAATTAGTATCCAAATGTGCTGAAATTCTCCGGCACATCAACACCCCCAACTTAAACTCTTGCTTGTCCTCAAGAGACTAAGATGACACTATCCTATTCTAGACTCCATCTACAAGATATGAAACAATAGTGACCATGGACGGTGTTTGTTGTTAGTATTTCAAGCATGCATATTCAAATGTTTTAGCCTTCTTGAATCATCGATATATTCAAGGAAAACTAATCAACTTGTGAATTTTGAGCCTCATACAACGTGACTAAATGCTACCCTCAGCTGAGTGTACTTGCATTTTACTCAAAAACTCAACTTTTGTTCAACCTCGCAGTTCATGAGCCCTCACTAGAAAGAAAGTACCAAAATCACAATATTTACAATGACAACAAAAAGGGACTACTTAACAAATACACTCACTCTCAGAAAAGAATTTCAAGTGTTACCACATACCATACCATAGGCTTGTCCTTATTTTAATTCGTCGCTTAATTCTAAGAACGCTCGGTTGGAGATCCCATAAGGACTTTTTAGGCTTGTAATGTAGGTTTAGGGAAGGGTCGGATAAGTATTTAGATATAAGTGACTACATCCTCCTTGAACACTAATCACATTTCCTTTTGTTTTTGCACTTTGTTTCTTTTCAAACCCCATAGCCAGATTGGCATCTAGTTCCCAATATGGAACCACCTTAAATACCTCTTTAATTTTCTTCAAGGCTCCATAATTATATATATACACACGTATATTTATTTTTCTTTTTCTCTTTTTTTTTTTAATTTTTTTTTATTTTGGAGCTTGCATAATTTCATATGAGCACTTTGAGGTATATGCTCCTACACTCAATGTACAACCTTACCCATTTCCACTTCGACACCACACCCCCAACTTAGGCTTTTAGACTAATTCTCAATGTTCAAGGAGGATCAGGTTCAAAAGAGGTAATTATTTTACAAAAGGGAAAGGTTTGTAGTGAGGTGGCCAAGAAAAGGTTAAAGGCTCGAATAGGGTACTAGTGATATTATTTATGCATTGGTAGGCTTGAAAGGCTAAAGAGGTTTCGCAAATAAAACAAAGAATGCCTAAGATCATCCCTCCAACTAAGTGTAATTATTATAAGCATCGAAAAACCAACCGGGCAAGTTCTAGATGGCAGAAGCAAACACAAGAATTATCTACAAAAAGAACTCACACACATGGCACACAAACTGTTTGGTTCACATAGTTTAAAGCCCTAGAGTCAACATTTGGCAACTCAAAGCTTTCATCATATATACATACATAACTCTAGGTAGATGTAGAGTCATAGAGCGAGCCTCAAGTTCACACAGTTGATCTTTTGAAATGGTATAGGCTATGTACAGACACACATGCTTGAGACTAGATAATTACACCAGCCCGGTAAACATGTTTCATTCTACTGTCCTGGTTCTACTATTACACCCTTGAAAAAGAACCCGACAAAGAAAAAACAAGGGGAATTTATTTCTAATTACTAAAGATGGAAAACTATCTACTAGTTTTTAGAGACAACTTATGTACAGAAATCACAAAGCACTAATATATACTACAGTTGCTAATGTCGCAAAAATACAGACAAGGCTACCACCCCCAACCAAAAGCATGCATTGTCCCCAATGCATATGAACATAAAGTAGAGTTGAAGGGGCTCCATGGGGCGCACTAAGCGCTATGGGAGTCGGTAGCTGGCTGACCCTCTAATGCTGAAGGAGGGATCTCCGACTGGTCGGGAACTAGAGCTGGGGCCTGTGAGCTGCTAGCCTCGTCCGCTGATGGCTGAGTGGCCGATGGGTCTGCAGGGGCGGCCAAATCTGTTAGCGAATGTTCTATCGCCCTCTGAATGTTTGCTTGCTCCTCATCCTCCACTGTAGGAGCAGCAATCTGCTTGCCCTTCTCTTGAGGGCCATCATCCTCCGAGGACCATGAATCCTCCTCATCTGCCTCCTCGCCCTCTGACTCTGAAGAAAGTTTGGAAGTCTCCTCGTCATGAATATCAACACGTACAGGAGGAGCTGGAGGTTGGGACATCCTGGCAGTTTGAGGTGCAATGTCTGCCATCAGAGTCGTGAAATCAAGGCCCAAGTCTAGTGCAGCTGTGTCTGTTCCCTACTCACCATCCTTGGGTAGGAGGGATGATAGGTCGAACTCCAAATTTTGCATCTTGTGGAGCTTGGTCTTCATATAAGCAACCTCCTCCCGTAGCTGAGGCAAACCCCTAACCTCACCGCGTTCTATCTTTTTAACCCTTAACTCAAGCTGGTGCAAGCGATCCCCATACAGTGTTTGTTGTTGTTGGAGAGCTGTCACTGAAGTTTGTATAGGAGTCAGGGCTTGTTTGATGAGGTTGGGTAAGGTCTTCAAGAGCTAGTCTACCTTGGCATTGGCATACTGGGAAATGAGACCAAGCCTCGAGAGGGCTGGCAGTGCAGACGAAGGCTGACCAGTGGTGGACTGAGAGGTAGGCTCTGAAGCAGAAGTGGATGCCTTTGGAACCTGAGGAGGCACAGGAGTCTGGGAGTCGGGGTCCTGAATTGGAGTCTCTGGTGGGGCAGCAACATCACTAATACGTGTGATGTCTATGTCCCTCGTTTCCTTCCCGGTATTGTCAAAGTGTTGCATGAGAGGAACTTTCACAGCTTTACAGATTGTTGTGATCAAGCACGAAAATAGAAGCGAGGTAGCACGCTGCGTTGCCCGGATACTGATCTCTTGGAAGATTAGAGTTCCCACATCAATCTTGATGCCGGCCATGATACATGCTATGAGGAGAGCTTTCTCAATGCCTATATCAGTCTCATTACGGGACGGTATCAAGCGGGAGGTAACAAAGCTGAGCCAGAATCGGCCCTCCCTTGTGAGATCCTCCTTGTATATCTTATTCCCAGGGTTGATCTAAGCAGGGGTACCCTTTGCTATCACCGACGCAATCCACCCACGCTCATTTTCCCTATTTGCATACTTGGCATCGTACTCAGCTGTGCCTGTTTGCCAGTCGGGAAAATATACCTCATTAATCTCCTCACTGTTGCACAACACACTCTTCCCCTGAACAAGTACGGTGCCAGTAAAAATTCTATTGCGTTTGTGGTGCGCCGTCTTGGAGGCTCCATAAGATGCATAGAATTCACGGACCAAGGACTCATTATACTCTGTAGGGGCCTCAGTAAAGCACTCCCATTTTCTTGCTTTTATAGTGTCGATGATGTGGGGGTACTGTTCTTGAAGCCCGTTCAAGCTTAACTGCTTCTCACCCAGGATTTTTCTTTTGGTGAGTCCTTCTCTGTATAGTTCCCTGGAGCCTTCAACCCCAAATCGGAGGTGAAAGTCATCTCCATGTTTTCTTCTAGCCTTGGCCTGTAGATTGACTAAGGGCAAGAGTTCCTCCTTATCAGACTGGGAGGTGCTTGGTATATTGGATTCCGTTCGTAAACGTTTTGCCTGTGATGTGTGACGACCGGAAGGTGCCCTTTTCTTGGCTGCATGCTTTTGGGTCTGCACAAGGGTGAAATGTGAGCAACAGTGAAAAAGAAAACAGAAGGAATCAAAGAAAAAGCAAACAAATGCGATATGGTTTGCGGTCGCATAACCACTATGCGGACCGCAAACTTGTCGCAATCTTGACTGTGCAGTACTGGACCTCAGTTTGCGATGGGTTATGCTATCGCATAATAACTATGCAAATAGCATAACCATAGTAGAATGTACTTGCACACACACAAAACAAAATAACAAAATACGATCGCAAAACCCACCGCAAAGTGGGAACTGGGATCGCAAAACAACCGCATATAGCAAGGTTTTAACTGGGTGTTCTGTTTCAGTTTGCGGTGTCTTTGCGGTTCGCATATTAATTATGCGATCGCAAATGGCACATCATTTCGTCATCGTCTTTAGGAGACTAGGGTTTAAGGATGCAGCCAAAATGCGAACCACATTCTGATTTTGCGGCCGCAAATGCCTTCGTTCTCACGATTCAGTCCATCCCCCAACAATGGAAGTCCTATATCTCTCTACCCAACACCCCAGAAACAACCATGAAGAGAAAAAATAAAAAATGCAAAACAAAAATAAAGAACGCCACAGAAAAGATAGAAGTGAACTTGAGGAGATCGGGACACATACCAATGAAGAAGAGTATGAGAAGTATGGAGATTTTGAACGGGTATTCGTCCTTGGTACGATTCGATTTCTATTTGCCTCTGGTCGTTCCTTTTTCTCTTTTGTTTTTTTTTTCTGTTCGTTTTTTGTTTTTTTAATGTTGTTTTGCGTTGTTTTGAAGGAGTGAAATATGAGAGAATGCGATGGCGTACCTGGCGCGATGGGAAAGTCACCGCATTACACACTATGCAACCGCATACGTGTTACGGTGGGTTATGCTGAAAGGGTAACAATGCGAAGCACAATGCGATCGCATAATGTAAATGCGGTCCGCAAAGTGAATGACCTTGTCGCATTTTGGTCAACAATTTTAGCCAAACTTACTGCTTCAGTGTGCGACTTAAATGCGATCCGCATAGTTAAAATGCGACTGCATCTATGCAGCAAACTTCACGCAGTGGTTTTTCTTCCCTTTTTATGCATTCCTTCCCAGTATTGTGGTCTTTTGAATCCCCTGCATTCTAACACACTCTTCAAATTGCTCAAGTAAATCTATAAATTTAAAGAACAAAAACAAAAATAAATGTTACCACACATGGGTTGCCTCCCATGAAGCGCTTGATTTAACGTCGTGGCACGACTCAATAGTTGGGCACGGACCATCTTTGAGAGCCAGCTGCTCCACCAAATGCTTTTCGCCATCTGTGCCCAAGTAGTGTTTGACTCTTTGGCCATTTACTTTGATAGTTCGGAGCCCATCTTTCGATGCTAGTTCCACAGCTCTAAAAGGAGATACATCGACTACTTTGAATGGACCAGACCATTTCGATTTGAGCTTGCCCAAAAATAACTTGAGTCTGGAGTTAAAGAGCAATACCAAGTCACTCTACTTGAACTCTCTTTTCATGATCTTCTTGTCATGGACGAACTTCATCCTCTCTTTGTACACAGCTGCAGTTTCATAAGCATGGTAACGGAATTCCTCCATTTCATTAAGTTGTGTTAACCTCAAAGTTGCAGCTCAGCCCAGTCCAAGTTCAACCTTTTCAATGCCCACATAGCCTTGTGCTCCAATTCCACGGGCAGATGGCAAGCTTTTCCAAAAACTAACCGATAAAGGAGTCTTTTAGGCCGTGAGGTATGCCCACAATGCGTCATCTAGCTTCCTTGACCAGTCCGTCCTGTTTGCATTAACAGTCTTTGCTAGAATGCTCTTGATCTCCCGGATGGAAACCTCAACTTGACCACTTGATTGCGGATGATAAGGTGTGGCTACCTTGTGCTTGACGCCATATTTTTCAAGTAGAACCTTGAAGGCCTTGTTACAGAAATGAGACCCCCTATCACTAAGAATGGCTCTAGGAGTGCCAAACCGAGTGAAGATGTTCTTTTTCAAGAATGTGGTCACACTGCGTGCCTCGTTGTTTTGTAAGGCGATCTCTTCAACCCATTTGTACATGTAGTCCACAGCCACCAAAATGTATTTCGTCCTGCATGAGCTTACAAAGGGACCCATGAAATCAATTCCCCACACGTCGAAGATTTCTATCTCCATCACAAAGTGCATTGGCATTTCATGCCTCTTGGAGATTGGACCTTGTCTTTGACATTGGTCACAAGCCTTGACCATTTTATTGGCATCATGATAGATTGAAGGCCAATAGTAACCACATTCAAGAACCTTCGCCGCCGTTCGATTTCCTCCATGATGACCCCCAACCGGTGAGTCGTGGCATGCCTTTAGAATTGGCATAACCTCATCTTCCAAAACACACCTTCTGATAATATTGTCCGCACAAACACGGAACAAGAAAGGCTCCTCCCAATAGTAGTTCCGGCAGTCTCTCAAAAACTTCTTCTTTTGATAGGATTCCAATCCGTCCAGAATAAGGTCACTAACTAAATTGTTAGCAATATCGGCATACCAAGGAGCAAAAGAGCTAGATAGTGCCAATATGTGTTCATCTGGGAATGCATCGTTGATTTCAAGATCTCCCTTTGGTCTCCCTTCTTCTTCAACCCTTGACAAATGATCCGCCACTTGATTTTGAGTTCCCTTGTGATCCTTGACTTCAAAGTCGAACTCTTGCAGCAACAAGACCCATCGAATCAACAAGGATTTGAATCCTTCTTTGCCATAAGATAGCGACGAGCCGCATGATATGTGTACACTATCACCTTGGATCCCAACAAATAAGCCCGGAACATCTCAAAGGCATAGACAATGGCCAGAAGTTCTTGCTCAGTCACCGTGTAATTCATTTGTGCCCCATTGAGTGTTTTACTGGCATAGTAGATCGGGTGAAGAACCTTCTTGTGACGTTGGCCAAGCATTGCCCCAATGGCTACACCACTGGCGTCACACATGAGCTCGAAAGGAAGGAACCAATCGGGTGTGACAATGATAGGTGTTGTGGTGAGCCTTTGCTTCAACTCCTCAAAGGCTTTGAGACATTTCTCTTCAAACACAAATTTGGCATCCTTCTCAAGGAGTTTGTACATAGGATTTGCAATCTTGGAGAAATCCTTGATGAAGCGCCTATAGAAACTGGCATGCCCTAAGAAACTCCGAACACCCTTAACGGAAGTAGGTGGAGGAAGCTTAGAAATAATCTCTATCTTTTCCCGGTCAACCTCTATGCCATGCTTTGAAATTTTATGCCCCAACACAATGCCTTCATCCACCATAAAGTGACATTTCTCCCAATTGAGCACAAGTTTGGTCTCTTCACATCTCTTGAGAACTTGTCTAAGATTGTTAAGACAATGCTCAAAAGACTCACCTACCACCGAGAAGTCGTCCATGAAGACTTATAAATAATCTTCTACCATGTCGGAGAAGATGGACATCATGCATCTTTAAAAAGTAGCCGGAGAGTTGCATAAACCGAATGGCATCCGGCTAAAAGAAAACGTTCCATAGGGGCAAGTGAATGTCGTCTTCTCTTGATCCTCCTATGCTATGTTGATTTGATTGTAGCCGGAATATACATCAAGGAAACAACAGAATGACCTTCCCACTAGCCGATCAAGCATTTGATCAATAAAAGGCATAGGGAAATGGTTCTTGCATGTGGCACTATTGAGTTTCAGATAATCCATACACACCCTCCAGCAGGTCACCGTTCTTGTTGGGATAAGCTCATTTTTCTCATTTTCAATTATGGTCATGCCTCCCTTTTTCGGAACACATTGCATCGGGCTCACCAAAGAACTATCGGCAATGTGGTAGACTACCCCGACATCCAACCATTTGATGATTTCTTTCTTTACCACCTCTTGCATTGACGGGTTCAACCGTCGTTGATGTTCCACACTCAGTTTGGTCCCACATTCCAATTGGATTTTATGCTCACAAATTCCCGCGGGGATACCACGAATGTCCGCCATTGTCCATCCAATGGCTTGCCTATGCTCCTTCAATACTTTCAACAATTTTTCCACCTGCACATCGTTTAACAAAGAAGAAACGATTACCGGTAAAGTATCATTTGAGCGAAGAAATTTATACCTCAATTGCGGAGGAAGTGGTTTGAGCTCTAGTTGTGGTGGCTCAATAATAGATGTCTTTGCGGGAGGTGTGGATCTATTCTCCAAGTCGAGAGAGAGCTTTGCCGCAGCATAAGTGTAAGAACCACGCCCCTCCAATGCATTTACCGACTCCATAAAACCCTCCATATCCTCACCATCAAAGTTCACCAAAATAGCCGCCAATGCTTCACCGAGTCATTGTTCTTCCATTTGTATTTCAACCACATCTTCCACCTCATCAACAATATCAATCACCGAAATGCTTTCATACTCATGCGGTAGCTTCATACCCTTGCTTTCTTGGAATGTGACATCTTCATCATTCACACGGAATTTGATTTCATTCCGTTCCGAATCCATGAGTGCTCTTCCCGTGGCTAGGAATGGTCTCCCCAAGATAATAGGGATTTATTTGTCAACCGCACAATCAAGGATTACAAAATCGGCGGGTAAATGAAACTCTCCCACTTTAACAATCAAGTCATCAACAATTCCTACCGGTCTCTTGATGGAATGATCGGCCATTTGCAATCTCATACTTGTTGGCCTTGGCATTCCTAATCTCGCTTGTTTGTAAATGGCAAGCGGCATTAAGTTAATGCTAGCCCCATTATCACAAAGGGCCCTTGCAAAATCATGCGCCCCGATAGTGCATGGAATAGTAAAGGCTCCCGGGTCTTCTTTCTTTTGAACGGATGTTGTGGCAATAATGGAACTAACCCGGTGAGTCATGGTCACCACCTCATTCTTGATGGTCCTCATCTTGGTGATCAAATCTTTCAAATATTTGGGAAAACTTGGCATCTCTTGAAAAGCTTCCAAGAATGGGATGTTTACCAATAATTGCTTTAGAATGTCATAAAACTTCTCAAGCTTGCTATCATCAACCCTTCTTACAAGTCTTTGAGGAAAAGGAGGAGGAGGTCTAGGAATAGGCGGAAGAATGTTTTGTGTCTCTTTTTCCTTTTCCTTTACCACTTCTCGGTTCTCTTCTTGCACTTGCACATCTTCCGGAATTTTCTCAATTTTGACAACACTTGGCTCTTCAACCTCAATCCCTTTCTCGAATTCTTCTACCTCAACCACTTGTTCACCCTCTCCTTGTAGTACCTCCCCACTCCTAGTAGTAATTTCCATGACATGAGAAGTTGGGCCACTCCCACTACCCTTTGGGTTCGCAATTGTGTCACTAGAGAGTATTCCCTTTTTCTTTGGATTTTGCTCCCTAGAGAGATCTCTCATTTGCATCTCCAATTTTTGAATGGATGCAGTATGAGAGCCAACAAGCTCTGTCATGTTCCTCATGGAATTGTCGGATTTTTCTTGATTTTGCAATATCCTTTCAAGCATACTTTCCAACTTAGACTCACTTGAGGAACCTTGATTTGAGTATTGATCCTTTGGGGGAACATAGGGATTTGAACTTCGATTTGAGAAGTTGTTGTTGCTGTTCCAATTTCCTTGGTTTGAGCCACCTCGGTCATTTCACCATTGTTGGTGGCCTTGCCCTTGCGGGTTTGGCCTCCATTGATTTTGTGGTCCTTGTCCTTGGTAATGTTGCCTTTGATACCCTCCTTGAGAGTTGTTGACATAATTTGCTTCCTCAAAATCTTCATTTGGTACAGGTTGCACATTCTCAACCACATTTACTTTCTTCTTTTGGCTTTCGTTGAACATCTTTGTCAACACATTTACATTTGTAGCAAGCCCTGCAATCACTTGATCTCTCTCTTGATTTTCCTTGATCATGTTGCTCAAGGAAGGAGAGCCATATGTAATTCCACCTGTGGTGTCCTCAGAATGCCATGCTTGATTATGCTTTGCCATTTTGTCAAGTATTTGTGCCACCCTTGCGAATGATTTGTCCATGAAAGATCCGGCAGCTGCATTCTTGGCTATAGATTGGTTCATTGGATCCAAGCCCATGTAGAATTTCTCCAACAAAATAGAATTCGGGAAATCATGGTTGGGAAATCTCACCAAATATAATTTGAAACGATCCCATGCCTCATGTAGTTGTTCTCCCGGTAATTGCTTGAAAAAGAAAATTTTATCCCGGAGCTCAAACTTCTTACTTTGTGGGAACCATTTAGATAAGAAGGCGCGGACAAGTTCGGGCCAGGAATGAATGGAGTTTGGAGGAAGATTCTGAAGCCATTTCCTTGCATCCCCAGCTAGAGAGTACTTGAAGCATCTCAACCTTAGGGCATCATCAGAGACATTATTCTGCTTATGCATTGCACACACACCCAAGAAGTTTCTAAGATGTTGTGTTGGATCATCATCAGTCGAATTCCTGAAAAACCCCTCCGCTTTGATCATAAGGATTAAACTGTGTTCCACCTTGAATGTTGCAGCGCCAATAGCAGGAGGTACAATAGCATTTGTATCCTTAATATACTCCTCGATATCCATAAAAGGATTTCCTTCCATTTCTGCCTCCACATCTTCATCATATATCGACATCTTTTCCTATCAACACCAAGCAAAACAAGCAAAGTGTGATAGAGTAGAATTAGACGTACAGTAAAGCACACACTAATTAGTAATTTCAAAACCGTATTCCCTGGCAACGGCGCCAAAATTTGATACGCTCAAATTGCACTTTAATAAATAGTGTAAAGCGGTCGATGTCAAATATAATAACCCAATAAAAGTTGGGGTCGAATCCCACAGGGAATAGGTGTGAAAAGATTACTTGACTAGTGTGTTACTCAACTAAAGTCGTAACTCTATCCAGTTAACTGGAACAACAGTATGAATTGAGTTTGGTTTTAGATAAAGGCTAATTGAAATGTTGAGAATGTAAATAATTTGATTAAAGAAACCAAGGTTGTGTCCCCATTAATGAAGTGTAATGCTATCGGTGTCAATATGATATATTTCTAATGGAAGATTCTTTTTGATATGCAAATGATGTCTAAGTGACTATCCAATATTTTCCAACAATTAGGTAATATGTCCTCTTTATGATTTTTCCAAATATAAAAGAGTTGCAATTAAGAACAATCAATTTATAC
>MCJB01048547.1:2488-21649 GCA_002018475.1 Nicotiana obtusifolia
TGGGGGGGGGGGGGCAGAACACTAGACTTAAACACTTGGGATCTCATTTAAAGGATAGGTAAAGAACACACAACTCAAACATGCAGCAACCCAGAAATATAGATGCTTCTGCCTTGGCAGACTAATTGTGGGTTGATTAGCTTAGGTCTTGTCACTAGTATATGCATAGACTGACCACAGTGCTTGGAATTATTAAAAGCATCAACAAGGATTCAAACAAACAGTGACATCAAACAACTCTTATAGGTGTTATCAAGAATATCAGAACATGATTAGGATTCTTAGTAGGAATACAAGCTTACAGACTCAAACATGGAACTCCTAAAGATGCTTAACAAGATCATTTTCATAATAGTATTAATCTTGAACAAACACCCACCATGTTCAAGCAGTAGCAATAGAGAACTTCTCGTAGGATTAAAAATCAAATTCAGTTTCAGAATAGCAGGAAAGAGAGGACTACGTGCAATTTCAGAACAAAAGCATTGAGTCATGAAGCCAAACAGGAGAACATACAACATTTAAAATCAACATACACACATATACTTTAATGGTCTTACAAAGACAGGGTAAGTTTCATAAAATCAGTAGTGTCATAAAGGAAAATTAAGGCAAAAAAGGTGCTTTACCAAATAGGTTTAACTCAACCATGTAACTAAGGGTTACATATAAACCTGAGGCAACTATGTTCAGCTTAACATCAGTTACCAGTCAACTATAACAAACATGATTATGACTTATTTTTTATGAAAAAGCATGACTTAATCTTAGCAGGATATATACAACAAAGTTATTGATATTCATGAAAAAGTTCAACTCAACAAGACTGTTTCATACAGATGCAACCAACAATTAGATATGAACATGAGAATGTCATAGTGATAACCCAGAAGTTTCCCTTAGAGTTAGCAGATATAGGTATAAAGAAGGAGAACACTTAAACACTTAGACTTTTCATGCTTCAGTTAAGTAGTGAAGGATTAAACTATGAACTTTCAAGTTTTGTCCTAATTAGGATTATAAACAATAATCTCGACCACAAGAATGTAGGAAAACAGTGTATAGAGATAAAGATCACAATAAATGTCACAATAGAACTATTGACAGAAACTTTGAATTTTAGACAAGCATGGAAGTCATTAAGACACATTAAGGCACATTAAGGGAACTTAATCATGCAGACTATTAGGATTCAGAAATGAGAGTCATTAAAGTCATATAACAAGCTAGTCGATATCAATTTGAAGATATTCAAAAATATGACAAAGGATCACAGATCAACAACACCTTATCATGAACGTGTAGATAACATTTCTTATATTAATGATAACATCAGCCGACTACAGTTAACAAAAGACAGCAAGCATATTCATAACATTCTAATAAGATGATCAAAAGAGAAGAGTTAGAGGTACACTAACTTTCCGAGGGCAGCAGACCAAACAAGGATTTCTCTTAATTGCTTAACACCCAAAGATTCAAGCTCGAAGCAGTGAAAACACTCAGAAACGAAAAAAAGAGAAATCAGTAAGAAACCCTAGGTTTTGGAAATCTCCGAATTGCTCTTAGATGATTGTTGGTCGTTTTCTATGTTGGGTTGTTCGTGTTTGGCAAGAACATTAAAGCCCTAATTATAGTGCCATTTAAGGCTCTAAGGTTTCACAGATTAAAATCATGAGTGGAAAGTGACAATGGTAGTGAGGTGAGCACGATTGAGTGAAACTAAAAGAAATAGAAGGGAAAAACAGGGTCGTGTTTACCTGAGCACGAGGAAGTCGATCGTTGAAGCTTTGGACCAGCGGTTAAACCCTAATGTCCAGAGGTCACTGCGTTTGACCTCTGGACAAAGAATAACATTGGTGATGATGAAGAAACGCCATGCGTGCCATGGATTCAATAGCACAAAGAGGAATTCGAGATTTGATATTACATCGTTGAGTCTAGGGTTCAGAGTTGGGTATTTTGAATTTTGAGTGATGAGATAGGAAATAGCCGGTTGGATTCGCAGATTTCAGAAGGCAAAAGGATGGTTTCAGGCTCGATTTTGTGACTCATGAGAGAAATCAGATGATTTGAAGGTTTTCCCTTTCGAGCTTAGGGTTTCAGACTAGGGATTTTGAATTGCAACGATGGAATGAGAATGTTCAGGCAGAATTCGCGGTGTAGCAAGGACTAGGGATGGTTAGTGGTCCGGTCCGCTCACGGATCGAATTTTTTTTCTGGTTCTGGTCCGGTCTGGTTTCGAAAGGCCTCAAGACCGGACCAAACCAGTCTTACCGGTCCGGGCTCGCCGGTCCTATTTGATGCAAGCCGGTCCGTGACCGGCACCGGCTACCGGCAGCTCGGTTTTTCCGGTCCGATCCGGACCGGTTCGACCGGTAATTTATTTATTTATTATTTGTCTTTCATTTAAAGTGATGGATAATTTTAAGTTTTTGAAAATATAACAACAAAATATTACTAACTTTGTATGTGTGTGTGTGTGTATATATATATATATATATATATATATGTATATATATATATATATATATGAAATGTTTAGTTTGTTTCAAAGTTCAAACTTAGAATTAAAAAACTTGTAATATTTTTCAAACTTTAAATTAGTTTCAAAGTTTAAAATTAGATTCAAACCTTGAAACTTGAATAAATTAGAAACTAGTAATTAATTGTAGTATTTTTGCGCAAAGAATAAATTTTTTAAAAAAAATAAGAAGACAAGAGTTGTGAACTAGTGATGGAATTCCAAGATTTGGAGCATTTTTATTGTAGTGTATTCTAATGTAGAAAATTACATTCTTTTAAACATATTGGCTAATTTTTTTAAGATAGCCATAGGCTTTTCTTTAGGAACTGGTTGTTGTTGTTCCGGTTCATCATCTTCGTCTTGTTCTTCTTCATCTTCTTCTTCATTGCCTGTTTGACTCCCTTCTTCACTTGTTCCGTCGCCCAAAATTTGATCGAGATACGCTTTGTCTTTTTTATTTTGAGAAAGTTCTGGTATTCCAAAGTTTCTTCTCTCTGCTCTGATCCAATCCCTGGATAAAACTCTTGTCTCCATTGCCTCTTCTCTCAATGAATGTCTGTGATCTCTAATTTGAAATCTTCCTTGGCTAAAAGCGCTCTCTGATGCAACTGATGAAGCTTGAATTGTTAATATATCCCGGGCTATTTTTGTAAGTATTGGAAACTGCGATTCTTGATTCTTCCAATAATCCAATAAATTATGAGTTCCAAAACCTGTAAGTTTCTTTGGATATTGAATTAAATAGACTTGGAACTCGCTGTATTCCTCCCCGTACTTGTCTTGTTCTAAAAGCAACTTTTGATCAAGTCCTCCAAAAGTGCTCATCCCCGCATGCTTTTTGCCCATTTGAGAAGAACTTTCACCGGTTGACTGTATTGGTGCAGCTGGTGTAACACTGTCTGCACAAGCTCTATACTTTGCGAAAACAGCCACGGTATCTGAAAGAACTTTAGCACAAGCATGTTCTACACTTGGATATTTATTAGTCGCAATTTCAACAGGTTTAATCTCTAAATTTGCATATATTTCTCTAACAAGTCATTTAGTTAACTTAAGTTTAAAAGCAGGATGCAACACATAAGCAATGTAAAAAAGCTGGGGAATTGAAAAAAAATATTTTTAAATTTTTCAATCATAGACTCTACAGCCACTTTATATGCTTCGTATTGCCTATATAATTTAAATAATTCAGATATTCCAGCTATATAATATAACATGGTAGGAGTAGTTGGATAATATTGTCCGCAAAATTCTAAAGTAGCATGATAAAAATTTTCTAAAAACTGAAGGAGATGTTGAACAAGGTTCAATCGTCCTCTTTAAGGTGATAAAGTTCCATAAAATTCTTATTATACATTTGAGTAATATGCTCTCTACATTCATAAGCGACAGTCAATGCTTCATATAAAGTGTTCCCTCTAGTACAAACTTCCGTTGGGACTCTCCTAATCGACATTCCTAATTCTATACATTTTTTTCCCATTCTCTTTTTCTTTCTTGATTTTTATTTCTAAATATAAAAGCAATAGCTACTTTCACCTTTTCAATAATGTGGTTAAACAAGTTAAGACCATTTTTTACTACTAAATTATAAATATGACATGCACATCTAATATGAAAAAATTTCTCAAAAGGGGGGGGGGGGTTTCAAAATAGGTCTCAAGTTCCTAAGTGCTTCTGTGTTGTTTGTAGCATTATCTACTATAATAATAAAAACTTTGTTAGTTAAACAATATGCACGACAAATTGATGAAACTGTTTTGGAAAAATAATTACCCGTGTGTGGTTCATCAACAACTTAATAAGCAATAATACGTTTTGAAATACCCAATCAGGATCTATCCAATAAACAGTAATTGTAATATAATCACAATTATTTGTAGAACGACCCGTATCCGTAGTAAGGCATACTCTAGTGTCAAAGTTATCAAATAATATCGCAAATAATCTCTATATTCGTCCTTAAATTTAATAATATCATTTTTAACAACAGTTCTTGGAAAACCTTTAAAAGAAGGATTATATGTAGCCTGAATATAACGAACAAAACCAGTAGAAGAAGGAAAACTATAAGGTAAACCCTCTACCGCAACTAGTTTAGCAATATTTTTCCTATCCCTTTGTTTATCATAAGTAAGAATCCCTCATGTTGTTTGGTTAATTTTTATTTGGATACCCGAGGATTCATCATGTGCTACTCCCCCATGTTCGGTTCCTAAATAAATACCCCCCGCCCTCATTGACCATTCCTTAGGATGTCTATTTCTTGAGTCCTAATTTTACTTGTCCCACCGCCATTACCCCTAATTTTAAAAACCTACTCCATTCTACAAAGATCACATACGACCGTTTGACTTTCAACTTTTTTTTTTGCGCAAATTCCCACACCTCAGATCTGTCCTTACGTTTAACCGAGACTCTAGTAGGAGGTACAGGAGGCAAGTCAGACTGAACATCAAGTGGACTAGCTTGAAATTCATGTGGTTCTTCTAAATTAACCCCAGTTTCATAGTTATATTGCGTTTCTATGTGTTGAGAATCAAGTGGATTATTAGAGCTAAAATCATGATAATATTGAGAATCATCTATGTGTTGACTAGAACTACCAGCAATTCCTGTACTCCTATTTCCCCAACGACCACGTGCCCACCCTCCACTACTAGTTTCAATTGAACCTCTTTGAGACATAATTATAGCAAATAAAATAAATATATGACAAAAAAATAATAAAAGAGTAGGAAGTAGGAACGACCAACCAAATATAACCGTATAATTGAAGTGAAGTTGAAACTTGAACCTTCACTTAATAGCAACTCCAATTAAAACTTGATAAAGAAGCAAAATTGTCTAATTTACACAAATAGCCAAAGTAGCAAAATAGCAATATTGTAGAGAATTTGAGAGAATTTGATGAATTATGTGAAATATATGATGAAATAATGGGGTATTTATAGGAAACAAATAGTTATGGGTAGTTATGGGGTGAAAATGGCCATTTTTTGCCTTTGGACAACGGCTATTAGCTCAATAGAGCCGCTGCCAACGGCTAGTTTTTAAACTATTTTTTTTACCGGTCCGGCCGGTCCGACTCTTAGTTTGTACCGGTTCATCCGGTTTCAAACGGACAAACCTTCTCGCTACCGGGATCGGCATTCCGAAAATAAAATGGTCTGATTTCCACCGGTCCGAGCCGGTTTTCGATTCGAAACCGGTCCGGTCTGGTGTGAACTGGACTGTTAGCCTCTCTTAGCAGGGATAGAAGGGATGATTTAGAGTAATTTTGAGTGACCTTGCACAAATTTGTGCTAGATTTTTGGAGATTGATGGCTGATAGAGATGAGAGAAAAGAGAGAGGAAAGGGAAAGAGAGGCGGCAGGGTGAGGTGAGAAATGATTAGAGTTTGGGTAGGTTTAAGGCTATCTCTGACTTTAAGTTGGGAGATGAAACGTGAGGCGTTGGACGTGTTGATCAATGGCTCCGATTGTTTTGGTATTTAGAGATTTTAGAAATAATTGAATGGGAGAAACTAACGGCCGTTGCATCTCTTTGATCGCGTGGTTGCAATTAAATCTCTGGGTGCTTAAAATTTGAAGAGGAAATATGATGAAAACATGGGCTGTTGATTTAAGACATGGACGGCCCAGATGATTTGTGTTTGTTTCTGTATGCTGAAGATGGGTGACATGGCACGTGGTGATTGGTGTAAAGGTGATGACAAGGATTGCCAAAGTGAAATTAGATGGGGGTGTTTGGACTGGGTCAGATCCGTTTGGGCTGAAAATACTTTAAATGGTAGCCATACTGTAATTAATTAGGGAATTACAATTACAGCCTTTTAGTCTTTAAGAAGAAACTGATAGAGGTAATTTTCGAACCCTAATTCCTAACGGGGCTAACACTTAGAGTAAAATAGGCGGGATGGGGCCGATAAATGAGGGATTTGACCTATCTACTGAAGATAAAACAAATAATAATGTTAAAATCACAATGGAGGACATCAAAGAAGAGGTCGAGTATTGGGGCACTGCGGTTATATGCTATATTTTGGGATCGAACTCTCTCCAAACGGTAATGGAAAGGTATTTCAAGAGAATTTGGAAGAATTTGGGTATTGACAACTGAAAAAGTTGCGCAGGTGAATCGACGCGTATTCCTTTTTCGATCTCATAACTCCGAGAATAAATGGAAAGCCGTAGAAGTGTTCAGATGTTTGATAGAAAACCTATAGTGGTTAAACCATAGAGGCCTTATATTGAAATTACGAAAGAAAAAGTAGATACCTGGATTAGGCTGATAGGCCTAGATGTCAAATATTGAGGTAAATCAACATTGATAAAGATAGCTGGATTGGTTGGCAATCCATTGAAAGTTGATAAAACAACTACCCAAAATGATAGACTGAAATTTGCTAGGGTGCTTGTGAAGATGCCTCTAGATCAAAGCTACCTCTCTGGGATCATGATGTAGTTGGTAAAATTACAGAGTAAAAGGTAGAATATGAATGAAGACCAATAATGTGCACCCAGTATTGAAATTTTGGACATGACATTAGTGAATGCAAAAGACAATAGAAGGATAAACCTAATGGTGAACAACTGAAGCAAGGGCAATAGAAGAAAGAGGAAGTAATAACAAATAAAGCTAAACAAGTAAATTCCAATGATGGAAGTAAAAATGGAAAAGACAAGAGTGAGAGTGAATCATCACCTAGACATCAAGCTAGTATGCAGAAACAATAATAGTCACTAAGAACTCCTTTGATGTCTTGGGAAGAGAAGGGAAATTAAACACTCAGCAGAGTCGACAACGTAAAAAATTATCAAGACCTTCAAGTTTTGAGCAAAGGATGAATGGTAAGAGTGGGGGGATCCATGTCCCCAATGGATAAGCTAAGCTTCTAGAATGAAAGGGATCTAAATAGGGCTTCCAAGCAAAAGGAGATGCAAGTGTATATGCATAACTCCAAGGTAGGCCTATTTGGACTTTTAAAAACTAAGATTAAGAGAGCCAAAACTTATTAGGGCCTCTATTGATATTTGTAATGGTTAGGAATTTTACCAATCTATCATCACACCGGGAGGTAGAATATGGTTAGTATGGAAGACGATGATGTTCAATGTGGACATAGTGCTAGTTACAGCGCAACTAATTCATGACTTGGTGCAGCATAAGGGGACTAATAAGGTGTCTAGTGTAACTTTTTTTTTTTAGCTAAATATGAGATTTTATTAATAGAAGCAATGTATAAAAGTGGAGGCGGACATAAACCTTACCTCCAATCACTTAGTTATCCTAAAGTGATAACTAAGTATACCTAAAATGTGATAAGGTGTTAGACCTATGGTGATGTGGCGATTGTCTATTTTAAAGTGATAGACAATCACATTTACAAAAACAGAGTGTGATTGATCTTGGTCAGCTATACAAAAAAGTACATGTGTCCCTGTTTCTATTATGTGATTTAAGGGTATGATCCCTTGTATGTACATCTGGTATCTAAAAGTGATTTCTAGAATTCTCAAAAGGGTAGCAAAAGAGTGCAAACTATCTTTAATTTTGCTTTGTCCTTGAGAAGAAAAGCCAAGTTGAAGATGGTTATTTGAAATGGAGATTTTTGCTGGTGGATGAACAAAGTGCAGAGTACTTCTGTTGATTATGTGCTGGGGATGCTATTGTAGACTTATGTGTGTTTCCTGTGTCTTCTTTTGGGTGGTCTGATTGGCTTGGAATTCCTTTGAGAGCTGCTATCTGCTCTTGTTTCAGCCTTTAGGTTAACTGCTTTTCTGTTGACTACATCCTCTGATGATGGTTTGTTGATGCTTCTATGTCCTGTAATACATGCTAGTTTAGTATGTTGCTGAGTGAGGTCTCTTATTCAATGTTGCACAAAGTCTAGAGGTGTCCTAGATGATTACTGTAGTTGCAAGAAATTGAGCACATACCTTGCAACTGCAGCAATGATCTGGACCATTTCAGAAGGTTGACAGTAATGAGTGGGCTGCTGAGTTCTGTGAAGGAGATGATGGTTATGCTGTTACTATTTTGCTGCTTTATGGTTCTGCGATCTTCTATGTTAGGCTTAGAAAGTTGGTTCTGTGGACTGACTATTGACTGTGCATTTGTGGCATATGCTTGCTGTTGGCTCAGGTTGTTTATATTGCCGTTCCTGTGTATTTGTGTATTGTTTGAGTTCCGATGGTGTATTGTAACAAAGGGAATCCATAGTGATTGCTGTGATTGTAAGTTATTGAGCACCATTAGTGCTAATACCACACCTTGCAATTGCAGCAATAACCTGGACCATATCAGTAGTTCTAAAACTTAATTGGTGTTGAGACAAAGTGTCATAACATCAAAGAAGATGCTGCACATGATTTCTGTAGTGGTAGACTAGTTCCAAGAGTGTATCATGGTGAATGTAGACCTGTGTTGTTGATGCTGCCTTATGTACCTGCTGTATCTTTGCTTCTGCTGCTGCTGTGTTGCTGCCCAAACGTGTATCTTGGGAGTCCAGCTTAATAGCCAGCGTAGCGATGGGATTGCTTCTTTAGCAATAGGCTGGCCCCAAGAAAGTATCTAAGTGAGTAGAAGGATGAGTTGTGGATGCTGTCGTGGATGATTGCTGTGTCTTTGGTGGATTCTCTTTTGCTGCTGTGTTCCTGCTATGGCAATGCAAAGCCATAGTTGAGTATTGTCAGTGAGATGCTCCCAGGAGTGATACTGTGTCTTTGTGTGAATTTCTACTGCTGCTGTAGTGGTTATGAACTGCTGCAGAGTTCTGGTGTTCTGCAGTTGAGCTATGTTAAGAATGTTTCTGGTTACTTTTTGGGTGTCTTTGTTAGTGCCTTGTGCTTTATGTTTGGTGCTTTGGGTATGTACAGTGATGCTGCTGTTGTTATGACCCGGTTGTTGTTTGTGTCTGTACATGTGCTGACAATGCTTAGAGTGGTTGGGGTCCAGTATACTAGTTAAGAAGGCAATGGAAAGAGCATTAGAGCTGTTTCCTTCCATTGCTTTTTCAACAGTAAGTTGGATCCACGTAGTGATTTGTATTTTGTGTGAGTAGCTGTTGATTGAAATCAAGGTGCTGCTGATGATTTCATGTTGATGACATCCCAGATCTTCAAGATTTCCTGCAAGACAAGATAGTATATTAGTATGACTCCAGTGTTCCATTTCCTCCTCAGTCCTATGGCATCCCAGATACAACAGTGTGCCTTCAAACAACAATGTATATTTGATATGAGTTCCTGCAGCCACATGATCTTTCCTAGGCTTCTTGCTGATGTTCTGCTTTGCCCACTATTGTACCTGTAGCATTAACAAAACTGTTAGAAAATTGTTGAGGTCATTGTTTGACCTCAAGTTTAAAGTAATGATCCATTGTGGTATTCTTGATGTAAGTAGTTGGAACCCTGTAGCCTTTTCTGTAGGGTGTTTCATTTTGCCCTGTTCCATTCTTCCTGTATCCTTGCTGCTGTGATTTCCATCAATCTCCTTTCCTTTTGCTTGGTTTAATTCCCTCTGTTTCCTACCACCTTTACTCTCAGATAAGGACATTGGTTTTTATCACTATTAATCAACCTTTTACTTTGTGTGTCTAGATCACCAAATCACCGATAATCAATAGGACCAACATCCAGGGTATAGTTTGCAATATGGTCTGCCAATTTGTTGCCTTCCCTGAATGTGTGTGTGATTGTTGCATTGCATCTTGTCATCAAGACCTTGATTTCTGCAATAATTTCTTAGATGGACCAAGGTACTCTCCATTCTCCTTTTATGCTCTTCATTAGCATCGTAGAATCAGTGTGGAGGTCTAGTTGAAAGTGTTCATTCTTGATACAGAATCTCAAGGCTTCCACCATTGCCTGTGCCTCAGCCTCAGTGTTTGTGCTTTCTTTGATCTCCTTACTGTAGGCATGTATTACATCTCCCTCCTCATTCCTCAGTACAAATTCAATGGAGCTTTTACCTGGGTTGCCCCTGGAGGTGCCATCTGTGCTGCTTTGATCCTCCCTTATTTGGGGAATTCCCAGATCACCGTAGTGTACTTCAAGGTAAGAGTGTATTGTTCCATCATACAGATCATATCTGGCCATTTATGTGGAATGTTTTGAATTCCTGGCTTTCTGACTTTATTAAGCATTTGGAGAGTAGCAGTAATTTGATAGATTACTCTGTTGATTGTGACTGTGTCCCTATATTTGTAGCTATTTCTTCTCTTCCAGAACTCCCATATGATCATTGAGGGCAGGGCTTGCATAATTGGTTTCAGCCTATTGACAACCTCTGCAGTCCAACATTTAGTCACTGCTTGGTGCAAGGTAATACCTTGTACATCTATTCCTGCATTGCTAAGAAAGTATGTTCGCACTTTACTTGCAGCATATGATGTGAAGAAAAGGTGCTGTCTTGTCTCTTCCTGTGGCTCTGTACAACACCAGCACTTAGAAGCCATGTGATATCCCAATTTTTTGAAATAATCATCTAGTGATAGTCTGTTTCTCCAGACTTTTCACATGAAAAAGGAGATTTTGAATAGAAATCCTTGCACCCATATGTTTCTATAGGCAATAGCAGGATGCTTCCTCTTCCACAAGTACTCCCATGCTGTCTTGACTGTGAATTCACCTCTGGTTTCAAGCATCCATACTGGTGCATCAAGTACACCTGCCACATTTGGTGGTTTAATGTTGTTTAGTATATGTGTAGCAAGATCATTTGGTAAGATCTCCTTGATCTTCTCTTCATTCCAGTGGCCCTCTTCTACCACATCTTGTATGTTTTGTATAGTCTCATCACATATGAAATCAGGAGGGGTACTAAAGTATAAGGCTCCAATCCTGTCCAGTTTTCAAACCAAAATAATGAAGATCCCATTTTGGGCTGCCAGAGTATTTGATGCTCCATGATACCTCTGCATTCAATCATTTTCCTCCAAATGTGAGATCCACCTCTCCAAGGAACAATTATTGGATTGACTTTTTTACAATACTTTTGGCTCATGAATGCACTCCATAAACTTGGTTTAGTTCTGAAGTTCCACCATAGTTTACAGAATAAAGCTGTAGACATGTCATGTAGGGATCTGAAACTTGCACCCCCTTCCTCACATGGCAAGCATAAAGTATTCCATGATGCCCAGTGCCTTCTTGGATTTCCAACAGAATTGCACTAGAAAAATTATGCAATTACCTTGTGAAGTTTGTTAATCACATTGGCAAGGGGGTTCGCTGTAGAGAGGAGGTGAAGTGGCATGCTTTGTTGGACATGTGTGATAAGCACTGCCCTGTCCCCTGTGGATAATAGTTTCCCTTTCCAGTCTTGAAGCTTATTCATCACTTTTTGTATAAGACCTTGGTAGTAGTCTATTTTCCTTCTCATGTAGAAAATTGGACATCCAAGGTAAGTAAAAGGGAACTCTTGCTACAGGATTCCTGTGATCCTTTGTACCTTGTTGATCACTTGTGTTGAGGTGGAGTGATGCATGTGTACTGCAGATTTACTTTTGTTTATTAGTTGGCCAGAAGCTTCTTCATATGCAGTCAGTACTTCCATTATCAACTGAAGTGATGTGGCATCTGATGAAGAGAAGATGATGGTGTCATCTGCATATGCTAGGTGATTAATCTTGGGACTCCATTTAGGCAAGCCAAATCCACAGAACTGAGAGTTAGAATATAGAGCATTGAGTCCTCTAGACATGGCTTCTGCTACCATTATGAACAGGGCAGGTGACAAAGGGTGTCCTTGTTTAACTCCTCTTGTAGATATAAAGAAGCCATGTGGTTCCCCATTTATCAAGACAGAATACCAGTTGTTGGCCACTAGCCCATGTACCAAGCCAATGAAGCTTTCTTCAAATACCATCTTCCTTAGTACCTTGGTAAGGAATAGCCATGACATTCTGTCATATGCTTTTGTCATGTCTAATTTAATAACAACACTTGGGCCTGCTTTGGTTCTGAGTCGAATATCTGTTATAATCTCTTGAGTTAAGAGCACATTTTCCACTATGCTTCTGCCTTTAACAAAGCCAGCTTGTTCATCTGAAATTAGCTTTGGTAGAATGATCACCAGTCTGTCATGAACTACTCTGTAGAAAATCTTGTTGATGAAGTTGCTGAGGCTGATTGGTCTCAAGTCTGAGAAAGTTTGTATTTCCTCCTTCTTGGGCACACATTAGGGAAGATTATGGCCATTAAAGACTGCTTTTACCATATCATCTATATCATTCTCGACTATGTCCCAACATGACTGGTAGAAGCACCAGGGAAGCCATCTGGTCCCCCTGCACTTGCTGCATTCAGACCAAAGACTGCATTTTTAACTTCTTCCTTTGTTGGTTGATTCATTAGTAGACAGTTGTCTGCATTGTCTAACAGTGTAGGAATGTGTTTTAGTATTTCAAATGATGCAGGGGGTGTCTTCATGAAACTGTGCTTTAAAAAATTGACTGCTTCATTTGCTATTTCAGCATTGTCTTCTAGCCATGTGCCCTTGTTGTTCTGAAATCTTCTAAGTTGTAGCCTCTTTCTTCTGCCATTCACTTGTGCATGAAAGAATTTTGTATTTCTATCACCATTTTTGAACCAAGTCATGCCTGATTTCTGCTTCCAGAATTCTTCTTCTAAAGTTAAATACTTGATCAGTTCAGCCTGCACCTGTTGTAGTCTTATTCTGTTTTGAGCAGTTGGATGGACCTAAAATTGGGCTTCATGTACTTTGACGACTTCTTCTAGACTTGATATCTTTTGGAAGAGGTCTCCATATGTTGTTTTGCTCCATATTGATAATGCGTTTTTTCAAATTCTTCAGCTTATGATTGAATATTATGAAAGGATCCCCAGTGAAGTCAGCTTTCCAATGCTCTCTTACCACTGCTTTGAAGTTGTGGTGCTTTATCCAGAAGTTTAGAAATCTTAAGGCTTTCTTTGTTGATGTAGCATTTATGTTGCAAGTCAGTAGCAGTGGGCAATGATCTGAACCTATTTTTGGCAAGTGAGTGACTTCCAGTTGTGGTAACCATTGTTGAAGTGAGCAGTTGGCTAAGCATCTGTCCAGTCTTTTAAATATGCAGTCTTCTTCTGCTCTTCCATTTCACCATGTGTAAATGCTTCCTTTAAAGCTTAGCTCAGAGAGATTGCAGGTGTTGATGCAGTGTCTGAAGTCTTCAATCTCCTTCAGTGTTACTGGAAGGCCTCCAAATTTCTCTTCCTCATCCCATATGACATTAAAGTCACCTCCCACTAGCCAAGGCAGTGTCATGTTTCTAGCAAGATTGTATAAGATATCCCATGCTCAATTCTTTCATTGGCATTACATTTTGCATATACAAAGGTGACAAAGAAAGATGTTTGTGAATCCACCTCTGTTAGTTTCAAAGTTAACTGCTGCTCCAGGTCACATATTATCTCTACTTCATGATCCTCATCCACAAAAAACCCATATCTTGTTTGACACATTGGCAAAACATTGTGGGAGTCCAATCCTTATTCTGTATCTTTTCAATTTTCTGACTTTTTGCTTAGGCTCCATGATTCCAATGAATTGAAAGTGGTACTATCTGTGCATATTGATAAGCCTTTCAAAGGCTTTCATTGTATTGACTTACCTTATATTCCCAATGATCCCATTCATGATTAGGATTGAGATTTGGATAAGATCCTTCTTGTTTGGACTCCTGCCCCTACACTTTGAGTGTCTTTGCCCTGTTTCCTCCTGCCTTTTTTAGTTGATTTCACTGCATCCAGCAATTTTGGTGAAAGATCTGCTTGTCTTGCCGCATTTATTAGGTTTTGAGTGGTGGATTCCTCGTCAAGATCATTTCCTATTTCAGCAGTTTGCTCCCCCTCTTCAGTTTCACTTCTAAAACTTATCACTTGTAAATTGAGACCTGCTTGATTCAGTTCTGTGTTCATAGTACTGTGGATCAGCGGGCTTTAATTGATGTTAACCTCATGAGAGCAGTCAGTTGTTCCAATTTTCATCTGTTGCTTGGTTTTAGCAGTTGAGGTGTTCTGTATCTTAGTGAATATTATATTCTTGATCAATCTATCTGCTGGTTGCTTGCTGTCTTCATAATCTCCAGTATTTTGTATATCCATTGTCATAGGTTTAGGAGGTGTCAGTGTGCTGGGTAGCATTGCTTTCACTGTGTAAGTGTTTTCCATTGTGTCTTGCTGTTTTGATTTACCCTTTGCACTTTGTAGGTCATGCTCCACTTCTTTATCAGTTGGCTCCTCGTCACTGCATGTACAAGCTGACACTTGTTCTTCCTCTACTTGTTCACTCCATAGTTTGCCTTCACTAAGTTGAATTCTTTGAGCCTCATCCACATCTTTATCTGCAGTCGTAAAGTTACTTGATTGAGGAAGGGTGTCCTGACATGGTTGTTTGTTTGTGGCATCGTTTCCAAAATGTCTGTTCACCCATTGGACTGTTGGCTCATTGCCTGCTGCAGCTGCTACTATGTCTTTTCTTCCACTCCCTTCCATTTGTTTCATTGTAGACTGTTGGCAATTGCTGCTGCCTGGTGGTGAGCTTATCTTTGCTGCCATCGAGGCATGTGCATTCTTCTCTTCTTCTGCTTTTTTCAATTGTAAAATCCTGGTTGTGCTCATTGGTTTTGCTTTGTTCTATATCCAGAACAACAAACTTGTTATTTGTTTGCAGTTTCTGGGTTTCTAATATAGCTGGTATAATCTCCAGTTTCTCTTTGAGTTGATCTGCTACCTGTTTGTCTTTGCTATGTGCTCGATTAACCTCTTTCCACTGTAATCCAGTATTGCCAACTACTTTACCACTTGATAGGATCAATAGAGGTGCTGCTTCTTTTCCTTTGTCTTTTGTTCTTGGCTTCTCAATAGCATTTTCTTTTATCAATTCTGGGTGCAATTTCCAGCATTCTAGCATGTCGTATCCCTGCAACTTACATTGTTTACAATATTTGGGAATAAAATCATATTGGATTTTAATCCACTCTGTTCTCACTACACCAGTGGCCTAATTTTCAATGTCCATTCTAACTTTCTTTGGTAGCTCCTCTAGAAGATCAACCAACACTTTTACTCTAGCACAACTAGGTCTCGTCTTGTTTATAGTTGCCATATCTAGATGTAGTGGTTTTCCAACAGCAGATGCTAGTGAGAATAAACATTCGTTCCAAAAAAGGTTGGTAACAAGCTGGGAAATGAAATCCAAGCCATCGCTTTTGAGGTTTCTTCTTCTTCCTTGAACTTAGAATCATAAATTAATGTTCTTATCTGGTATCCGTATCCATCTCTTGCTTTCAGGTAGTACACTGCTTTAGAAGTGAAATTGAGAAAATCTTGCCACAAAGTCAGACGAATTAGCACATGCCTATCTCTTAGTAATCCAATGTTGCAGTCGCCCTTAATCCCACACTGTGTAGGGATTAGTCGATGAAGTCTTGGATGTCAGGCCAACCATATGAAAACTTATCAATAACTGCATATTGAAGGCCTTCAATTTGATTCATTCGTTCAACCTCTGTTTCCGTAAATTTGACGAAAGGTTGTCCTTGCAGGAAAGTAGCTTTTTTAAACGGAATGGGTTCGATTGTCGCTGTCGATCTAGGGATGCTGTCGAGTTCGAGTTCAGAGTTGATGGTTTTAGAAGTTGGCTGTAGTCGAGTGGTCTTGGATAGGTGGAAGCTGCAGCGGGAGGTTGGGAGGTGGAGGGGGAGGGATCGCCAGCCGTCGTATTACCGGCCGGCGTCGCTATCGCCGCTCGTGGGAGCTTTCTCTCTCTAGTTGTATTTTCTCTCTTTAATCGCCTTCCTCGTGCTCTCCGCTCTCAAGCGCAGTTGCCCTTGAGGCCCTCAGTGATGTATGGATATAATGAGCAAACTATGAGAAGGAGCCTATGGAGTGAGATCAAATGAACTAAGTGGCCACATTAATTGGCGATGGGCAGCCACGAGAGATTTTAACTGTGTACTAAACAGAGATGAAAGAATAGAAAATCAAGTTACATTGTCTGAAATCAAAGAGCGTAGGTAGTGTATGGAGAGGTGTGGTCTTCAAGATTTGAAATTATATGATTCCTACTTCACTTAGAATAACAAACAAAAATGGGTGATAGAGTAATGAGCAAAATGGACAGAGTCTCGATTTCAGCATCAGAAGTGCATTTCATGAATGAGGACTCGTCAAACCACTGTCCTGCAATTTTCAACTGGGAAAGTGAGAATATATAGGGAAAGAAGTAGTTTAGATACTTCGATATGTAGAGTTTAGCACCAGAATATAAACAGAGGGTTAAAGCAAGTTGAGAGACTGGAATCTAGGGGAGGAGAATGTTGGTAAGTTGAATAGGTTAATAGGAGTGCTGTTGAAACTACATAGATAAAAGTTTAGTGACATAGAAATGGAAGCTGATAGTGCTTGGAAAAGCTGTTAAAACGAAGATCAAAACACAAAATTCTATCATAGTTACTTAAAGTTTAGAAGGAACACTAATAGAATCTTTTCGATTAAGGACAAGGATGGAAACTACAAAAGTGATATGGAGGATATAAGTAAGGCCTTCATTGACTACTATACTGACTTGCTTGGGACAAGTAATGAGGAGAGACAACATGCTAGTGGTGACATAATTAAGAGAGGACCACTTGTGTTATAGATCAGATAATTATGCTTGAGGCGAAATTCAAACCAAGGAATGTTAAACAAGCTTTATGGGTAATTGAGGGGGACAAATCTCCAGGGCCAAATGGCTGTGGTAGCTAGTTTTTTTAAGATAGCTGGGACATAGTATGACTTAAGTTAGTAGAGGGTGTACTAGAATTCTTCAAAAATGGAAGAATGCTGAGTGGTGCTAACAAAATAGTAATTACCTTAATACCTAAAAGTTCTCATGCTGAGACAGTAGGGAATTTCGAACCTATAGCGTGCTGTAATACAGTATATAAAGTCATCTAAAAAATGTTATGTACAAGACTGAAAATGGTGTTGCCAGATATCATAGCTGAAAATCAAAGTGCTTTTGTTGCTACAAGAACCATTATTCAGAACATACTAATTTATCAGGATTTGCTGAGATTGTATAACAGAAAGAATACGATAAGAAGCTTCTTAATCAGAATTGCCTTAAGGAAAACTTATGACTGTCGAATGGGGCTTTATGGAAGAAATTCTACATGGACTAAATTTCCCTTTCAATTTATAAGATGGATTATGGAATGCATATCTCCCCCTCAGTACACAATTGCTCTGAATGGTGGATTGCATTAAAGGGAGAAGAGGTGGGCATCGTTCGGTTCGGTTCGGTTTTGTAGAATTTCGGTTTTGCTTATTTGGTTTTCGATTTTTGATTTTAATAACCAAAACCGAACCATAATAACTTCGGTTCGGTTCGATTTATTCGTGTTCGGTTCGGTTTAATCAGTTTGGTTTTTCGGTTTCAAGCCACGACAAAAATAGTATGCAACAACGAAAATAAATTACTTGTTGATAGAAAAAGACAAAAGAAATAAGAAATCCCACCAAAATACTTGTTGACAGAAAAAGACAAAAGAGATATTCTTTAATAACGTATGAGTTGTCAACTTATATTTAAGTAAGTCTGTTATTGTTATACGTACTGTATACTACATTAATAACATATAAGTTGCTCTTATATTATTGTTTTTTCGATGTTAATTCCATTTCCTGTTTTAACATCGAAACATGAGGGTTGAAAATATTTTTTTAATTATTTAAACTAATCTCTTTTTGTTATTGTTAAGTAACAACGAAACAATGGTAGTAACAACTTAGCATACTCACACAAGTTTAATTTTTATAAGAAAAATTTCCAAAGACTTATAAAATTTCATGGACAAACACATATTTTAAAAATTTCAAAAAAAGAAAAAAAAAATATAAACTTGGGTCCTTAATTTTCTTTTTTTTCTTCCACAAAAAAATGATAGTTGACCAAAAAATAAAACAAGGAAGAAAAAGTATCTAAAAACTAAGCAAAAGAATTTTGAAAATCAAAAGAAAATTTCTGTCAACAAATATGAATTTTAGGGGTGGGGATATAAAATTCGGTACCGAACCGAAGACCGAAGACCGAACTTTTAAAAACTATAAACCGCAAACCGACCGAAAAATCGAAAAACCGAAACCGAATAGACCGAAATTTTCGGTTCGGTCGGTGTTATGCCCGAGGACTGAGACAGGGGGACGCAATCTCACTATTAATTTTTTGTCATTTATTTGGAGTGCTTCACAAGGATCATGCAATGGGTGGCTCTACATGAGGAATTTACTTTCCATATTACATGCAGGGGAATAAAACTAAATCATCTTTATTTTGCAAATAACATGCTAATTTTTTGAAAAAGAAAATTCTACCGATGGTACTTAAGCTGAGAGGCCTCAAATCTTTCTCTATGTTTTAGGTCTTACTACTAATGCTGCGAAGTCTAATATATTTACTGCAAACATGGATAGTCAAGTGGTTAAAGATCTGTGTAAGCTGACTGGATATACAAAGGGTGTGTTTCCTTTTAGGTACCTATGAGTTCCTATCTCAGCTAAAAAGTAATTCAGCAGTGGAGTGTGAGATGCTGGTAGAGAAATTGGTGGGAAGAGTTAGAACGGGGAGGGGGGGGGGGGGGG
>MCJB01048547.1:27052-46780 GCA_002018475.1 Nicotiana obtusifolia
TAGCTACCTTCGTTGTTTGGTGACCGACGAGGATCAGGCAGCAATGGATGCGGTGGACTCGGCCTGTTTATTCAACGAAGCTCAACAGGCGTCAAATAAGGTATACTTCCTCATTGGCTCTATTTGGCGCCTGTTATCTTATCCTTAGATTTATACTGACTGTTTGTTACATACATCTTGCAGTCTTCGGTGCTTCATCACGAGGCGTTCCTTCGGCAAAGGGAAGAAATGGCACAAGAAAAGGCACAACATCAGCGGATCGAGGGGGAGATGTCGAACCTTCGAGCCGAGCTGGACTTCATGCAAAGAGAGAATGACAAAGCAGTCGACCAGCTGGGGCAGCAAACCAACCGATTAAATCAACTCCGGTCTGCAGTGAGTGAGGCCAAGGCTGAAACCAATGAATGGATAGCCAAGGCCGATATACTGACTTCAGAAAAAGAGACCCTCCAAGCTCGCATATTTTCCTTGGAAGAGCAGGTTTCGGAGGCACAAGAAAAAATCAGAGTTTTGACTAAGAGCACCGAATCTCTTTAATCCCAAGTCGAGACGCTCATCCAGGACCGGGATGTTCTGGTGAATGAGCTGCAATCAACAAAGTCTGAGATTGCCACGTCCAAAGCCGACGCCGATGATTTGATAGCTCAATACAGAGCTGATGCTGAGGCCGCCCAGGAGCAATCAAAGATTTTGGTTGAATACACCAAGTGCCAGACTCGTCTCTCCGTCCTCGAAGAGCTACAAACTCGAGGCTTCGATCTATCTTCTAAGATCGACAAAGCAGCAAAGATCGAAGCTGAAGCAAGGAAGCGGGCCTTCCCTGAGGAAGAAGAAGATGATTCTGACTGATGTTGCCTGTAAAATGATATGGCCCTTTTGTAACTTGCATATATAAAAGAATTCCCTTGTTTTGTATAAAATTCTTTTATTTTGTCTGACTTTGTTCTAAAGTTTTCACATCTTGCAAACTTTTCTGCCATAGCTAGGATTTATTTCATCATAAATTTTCCTCCTCCATGGCCGACCGAATAAAGCCCACATCTCAAAAGGACCTTGGTCCGTCAAGGAGTTGAATCAATCTTAACAGGTTTTAACCCGATTTGGCCTTAACCTTTTATAAATTCGGTGTTGCCTTGATAGGCTTCGTTTATCCCCGAACTTTTTTAGTTCGATGTGGCCTTGGCCTATTAAGAAATCGGGATCATGCCTTAGCAAAATTTGGATCCCTTCCAAACTTTAACGATTTGATTTGGCTTTATCCCTATTAAAGAATCGAGGTCTTGCCTTGGCAATTTCTAATTACCCTCGAATTTAGGTTGGTTTGGCCTTAGCCTTTTATAAATTGGGATTGCCAGAATTGGTCTTATTTCCCTTCGAGTTTTGTTAACTGAATACGGCCTTGGCCTATTAATCGAATCTGGGGTTTGCCTTAATAGGTCTTACTCCCCTCCGAATTTGGCGCGGATATTTGAATGATGTTAGCTTTTGATAGTGCAATGATAATCAAAGAGGCCCTTGAGCTCAGAAACAGAATATCGGTGCCAAAGAAACTTTATTAGCATTCATGTGCTTGTATAACTTTTACTTAAGGGGCAGATCAATCTATTTGGGTACGGTACCTTTGACCGTTTGACCCTTACATCGGTTCCTAATGATCTGTGTGAAGTCCCCTTGAATTTGAAGTAGCTAAGCGAAGATTCGAAATAGACAGGCACTCTCCAGATGTTCAAGGTCGATCGAAGTTGTGCACCAAATATCATTATCTTCGATTGAGCGATCGATCTAAGTTAGCATGACTCCTGGTTGCCTCATTAAAAACTTTGCCATAAAACCCGATTTGGGACAAAATCGGCCGAAGAAAAAAAGAATGCAACGCGTGCTTTCAGTCCTAGTGTTTCGTGTTTCCTGGCTTGAGGCTACTTCATTCGCAACCTGCAGATGTTAGTATCAACAAATAAAATGAAAAAAAATGAAATTTATTACCTTAACAATAATATCGCTTCAGGTGGCTCACGTTCCAATTATTTGGCAGCTGCTTACCGTCCATAGTTCCGAGTTTGTAGGATCCCTTTCCGGTGACCTTCAAGACAGTATAGGGGCCTTCCCAATTCGGTCCCAGTTTTCTTCATTGGGATCTCGAGCGTTGGGTGTAATTCTTCTGAGTACCAAGTCCCCAATGTTGAAGTATCGGAGATGGGCTCTCCGATTGTAAAATCTCTCGATTTTTTTTTTTTTGCATATGCCATCCGAACCAGAGCAACTTCCCTCCTTTCATCCAAAAGTTTCAGGCTGATGTTCATAGCCTCCAGGTTTGATTTTTCGGTCGCGTATCGGAACCTGACGCTTGGTTCACCTACCTCGACTGGTATCAGTGCTTCTCGGTTGTACGATATGCCCATAAGACCTCGGGCAACATTTTCCTCCATTTTCCCTTTGCGTCGGCCAACCTTTTCTTCAAGTTCTGAATTATAGTCTTGTTGGTTGACTCGGCTTGGCCATTGCCGCTGGGGTGATACGGAGTCGACAATATTCTCTTAATCCTATTATCGTTGAAGAACTTTATTATTTTGCTGCTAACGAACTGCTTGCCATTATCGCAGACAACTTCCGAGGGCATCTCGAACCGGCAAATAATATGGTCCCATATGAAGTCAATTACTTCCTTTTCCCTGACCTTTCGTAAGCCTGTGCTTCCACCCACTTGGAAAAGTAGTCAGTCATAAAAAGAATAAATTGAGCTTTACCTGGTGCTTGAGGGAGGGGGGCGACGATGTCCATCCCCCACTTCATGAACGGCCATGGCGATAGGACCGAATGCAGTGTCTCTCCGGGCTGGTGAATCATCGGTGCGTGCCTTTGGCATTTGCTGCACTTGCGTACAAACTCCTTTGTATCTCTTTCCATGTCGATCCAATAGTAACCAGCCCGAATTATTTTTCGAACCAAGGATTCGGAGCCGGAGTGATTGCCGCATGTTCTTTCGTGTATCTCCCTTAAGATGTATTCAGTGTCACCGGGTCCAAGGCATATGGCGAGAGGACCTCCGAATGTTCTTCTGTATAAGGTTCCGTCATCGGCCAAGCAAAATCGGGCTGCCTTTGTGCGTAACGCCCTTGATTCTTTGGGATCCGATGGCAATTTACCTGAACTAAGATATTCCACGTATTTATTTCTCCAATCCCAGGTCTAGCTTGTTGAGTTATTTCGGCATGGCCTTCTTCCACCACCGACTTCAATAATTGCATGACCTTTTCAGAATCAATTTCTTCATCCTCGACCGATGATCCTAAATTGGCGAGGGCATCGGCCTCACTATTTTGTTCCCATGGTATGTGCTGTAGGGTCCATTCTTTAAACCTGTGTAGCGTGACCTGAAGCTTGTCCACATACCTTTGCATACGCCCCTTTCTGACCTCGAATGTCCTATTTACTTGGTTGACTACGAGGAGGGAATCACATTTGGCCTCGATTACTTCTGCTCCCAGGTTTTTGGCCAACTCTAAACCTGCAATCCTAGCCTCATATTCTGCTTCATTGTTAGTCAATTTTACAGTCTTAATAGACTGTCGAATCGAATTTTCGGTTGGGGGTTTGAGTATGATACCAAGCCCCGATCCCTTCGAATTAGAGGCGCTGTCTGTGAACAAGGTCCACACTCCCGAATGAGTCCCCCATTGGTCATTAGCTCTCTCTCGACCTCGGGGATAAGCGACGGCGTGAAGTCGGCGACAAAATCTGCTAGTACTTGAGACTTGATCGAGGTTCGAGGCCGATATTCAATATCGTATCCGCTTATTTTGATGGCCCACTTGGCCAATCAACCTGATAGCTCAGGTTTGTACATAACGTTCCTAAGTGGATAAGTTGTCACTACACATATGGGGTGACATTGGAAGTAGGGTTTCAACTTCCTAGAGGAACTTAATAACGCGAGTGCTAATTTTTCCAAATGTGGATACCTAGTTTCGGCCTCACCTAGTGTTCTTCTGATGTAGTAAATGGGGAATTGCGTATCTTGTTCTTCTAGGACCAGGACCCTGCTCACCGCTATTTCCGAAACAGCAAGGTAAAGGTATAACTGCTCACCCGCTTTTGGCGTATGCAGCAGAGGTGGGATAGAGAGGTACCTTTTAAGCTCTTCTAATGCATGTTGGCATTCTGTTCCCCATGAGAATTCTTTCTTCTTCTTCAGCAAGTTGAAGAACTGATGGCTCCTATCAGATGACCTCGATATAAATCGGCCTAGAGCTGCTATCCGACCTGTCAGTTTCTGCACAGCTTTCACACTGTCTACGATCGTTATGTCTTCGATGGCTTTGATTTTGTCGGGGTTGATTTCTATTCCCCGGTTCGAAACCATAAAGCCAAGGAATTTCCCCAAACCTACTCCGAATGCACACTTCTCTGGGTTTAACTTCATGTTGTACCTTTTTAGGACGTCACACGTTTCCTGCAAATGACTCAAATGGTCCTCTGCTCGCAGGGACTTAACTAACATGTCATCAATATAAACTTCCATAGTCACTCCTAGTTGTTTTTCAAACATCTTATTTATTAGGCGTTGGTAGGTAGTCCCCGCGTTTTTTAGCCCGAAAGGAATCACGTTATAGCAATAAGTGCCATACTTAGTGATGAAGGATGTCTTTTCTTGATCATCCTTATCCATTTATATCTGGTTGTAACCAGAGTAGGCATCGAGAAAACTAAGAGTCTCGTGGCCAGCGGTAGCATCGATCATGCGATCGATGTTGGGCAAGGGAAAGGAGTCTTTGGGGCACGCCTTGTTTAGGTCTTTATAATCTATGCACATCCTAAGTTTATTTCCCTTCTTAGGAACTACAACTACATTTGCTAGCCATTCCGGGTACTTAACTTCCCGAATGGACCCTATATTCAAAAGTTTAGTTACCTCGTCCTTGATGAATGCTTGCTTGATTTCGGACTGAGGCCTCCTCTTTTGCTTGACCAACCGAAATTTTGGGTCAATGCTCAGTTTGTGAGTAGTAATTTCCGGAGGTATCCCTGTTATGTCAAGGTGGGACCAGGCAAAAGAATCTTCGTTAGCTGAAAGAAATTTAATTAGTTTGGTCCTGAGCTCGGAGCTCAAGCCCGAGCCCAGGTATACCTTTCGATCGGGCAAGTCGCTTCGGAGTGAAATCTGCTCGAACTCTTCGACCGTCGATTTGGTCGCATCGGACTCGTCGGGACCGATAAATGACCAGGGAACCCTATAATTGTCAACTTCGAGTTGATCCTGCTCACCCTCGTTTGCTGAAGGTGGTGTGTGTGATTGCTATTGGGCCTTCTGGGAAGGAGCGGTCGGTTTTGGCACTGTCTCTTCCACTGCGAACATTTTCCTCGCAGCATGTTGTTCTCCGTAAACGGTTATGACCCCATCAGCCGATGGGAATTTCAACATCTGATGGAATGTTGAAGGTACAGCTCCGATATCATGAATCCAAGGCCTTCCAAGCAAGGCATTGTATCTCATGTCGCCCTCGATCACGCAAAAATTTGTTGCCCGAACAGTACCGGCGGTGTTCACCATCAGTGTAACTTCCCCTTTAGTTGTTTCGCATGCCATGTTGAAACCATTGAGGATCCGAACTTCGGGGATGATCTGGTTTGTCAAACCGAGCTGCTCGACGACCCAAGACCGAATTATATTAGCTAAACTACCGAGGTCGACAAGTACGCGCTTCACCCGGGTTTTGTGTACGAGCATTGATATCACCAAGGCATCTTTATGGGGCTGTACAATTCCTTCTGCATCCTTATCGCCGAAGCATAAGGCTCCTTCCACCGCATAATCCCGAGTACGTTTTTCTCGGGTGATAGATATTTTAGTACGCTTCAACACCGGGCCTTAGGGTGCATCTACTCCTCTGATTATCATGTTGATTGTGTGCTGAGGTTCTTCTTGATTTGTTGGCCTGTTTCTGTTCCCGTAATGGCTCTTGGCCCGGTCGCTTAAAAATTCCCGGAGGTGCCCGTTTTCGAGCAACCGAGCTACCTCCTCCCTCAGCTGCCGGCAATCTTCCGTCTTATGTCCATGTGTACCATGGTACTTACATATTAAGTTGGGGTCTCTTTTGGTCGGGTCCGATTACAGCGGCCTAGGCCATTTGCTATCTTTAATGCGACCAATGGCGGATACGAGAGTCGCTGAATCGACGTTGAAGTTGTACTCGGATAGTCGGGGCGCTTCTCGGTGATTAGCGGCTCTTTCGAAGTTATTTCTTGGCGACGGTCCTCGGTTCCTTTGGTTATGATCGTTCCTTCTCTCCTGTCTCGGGGACCTTTGTCTTTCCGGGATGGCCCTTCGATCGCCAGGGTGCGGTCGATGTCCGTCTCTGTTTGACCTTGGCTCTCGATAATTATCTCTTAGGGTCTGATCATGAGTTCTGATAGGATAAGCGGATCCCAAGGGGACTCTGAGCTGATTATCTTCGACCCTGATCTTTGATTGATATTGATTTTGTATGTCAGCCCAAGTGGTAGCCGGGTATTCGATCAAGCTCTTCTTGAGCTGTTGAGAAGCCGTTGAACTTCGGGCGTTGAGCCCTTGAGTGAAAGCTTGCACGGCCCATTCATTAGTGACCGGTGGTAGGTCCATTCGCTCCATTTGAAAGCGAGATACAAACTCTCTCAGCATCTCGTTATCTCTTTGCCTGACTTTGAATAAGTCCGACTTCCGTGTCTCAACTTGAATGGCACCTGCATGAGCTTTGACGAAGGTGTCTGCAAGCATGGCAAAGGAGTCGATGGAGTTCGAGGGCAAATTGTGGTACCAAGTCATTGCTCCTTTCGACAAGGTCTCCCCGACTTTTTTCAGAAGAACGGACTCAATCTCATCATCTTCGAGATCGTTCCCCTTTATGGCGCATGTGTACGCCGTTACGTGCTCATTCGGATCAGATGTTCCATTGTACTTGGGGATTTCTGGCATGCGGAACTTTTTTGGTATAGGTTTTGGGGCAGCGCTTGACGGGAAAGGCTTTTGTACGAATTTCTTTGAGTCCAAGCCTTTCAACACCGGAGGTGCTCCTGGAATCTGGTCCACCCTCGAGTTGTCGTTGGCTTCAATCTTCTTTTCGCCCGATTCGACTCGCTTGGTCAGCTCTTCGAGCATCTTCATGATTCCAGAATTTATCCCCGACCCGCTTTCATCCGGCTGCGCCGTGGTCGATTCATTTTCGAGAACAACTCCTCGAGAGGAACCGGCTTCGACCCTGTCCGAAACCTAACTGCGACTTTGCAATTGGGCGATGGCTGCTTGCTGGGCTTGTAGCATGTCGAATATCATTTTGAGATTGATTCCGTCCCCTTCATTATTTTGAGTTCTTGAACGGTGTTCTCTTGGAACACTGTTCGACGGACCAGAAGTCTGATCCAAATCGACCGCCATTTGAGAGTTGGCGTCGGTTGGAACCTCATTATCGAGCATCACATTGTTGTTTTCGCCCTAGTGGTCAAAATCGTCATTGATGGACTGTGAGTGCAACATGACTATATTATATCCTGAAAACAAAAGATTCTACAAAGAACAAGCGTAAAATAGTGTGTGACAGAAATTTGTATCAAGCGTTCACTATTACCCTTAGCCCCACGGTGGGCGTCAAACTTTTTACTCTAAAATACGAGTAACAATTGAATTTGTGCGTGGTATTAAGGATACGTGACTTAGCCTGATACAATTTAAGGATGAGCGATAAATAAAGGCTGGTTTAAGTAAGCGAGAGAATAAACAAACCACCAAGGTTGAGCAATTTTGTGTGACAGAATGAACAATAAAGAGATAAATAGTCCACGAAGAAGATAGCCAAAAAATTGTTAACTGTATTGCTGATAGTATGTCCCCCTGTATACAATAAAATTGAGTTCTTTGTATAGGAGGGAAAGAAGGAATTCTATTCAAGGTAAAAAACCTAATTACAGGGTAAAATATCCTTAAAGTACTGGGTTCAACGTCTTTAATGATTTGGGCCGTGATTCCCGCCGAGATAGTTGCATACCACGAGATTTCCGGCCCTTCCTTTACGCGAATTGGATATTTTTACCATAAGATGTTTCTACCCAGACCGGACTTAACCGCTTCATCTCGAACATCACGGTCTCGAACTTTAAACTGATGATACCCGACCTCGAACTCCCCTTCTTGAAGTGCTGGTCTCGATCCACAATAGACCGACCTTGAATTGCATCCAAGATCGATGTTTCTTATATGCTCGATTGTATCCGACCCCATACACTTTCTCCTTCTCGTGAGTTTAGAGTATTTTAAGTAAATGTTCTTCTTTAGTTGTTACGTTTTCTAACACTGTGTTTAATTAGTTTTCTCTATAGTAAGTTTGTTTAAGTATTAGAGGAACACAATTAACAGTCACAGATGGGCCTTTATCTTGCTTAAGATATTTCTTTTGCCACTTATTACTTAGCTTCATGTTCGTTCATATGACAGAGTGTTGCTAAATGTTTAATGGTCTTTGTTTGGCCGTAGGGTTGGGCGATTTGAAGGAAACAGAACTGAAATTTGAGTATTACATGTTTACTGTTTTATTTTACTTTGATCGCTAGGAGTATGTTTAGGCCGATCACACCTGAATAGGTAATTTTTAAAATTTTCATTTTTTTTGAGGTTAGAGGTCGTCCCCTTAGTTATTATTATTTTATTCAGGGGAATACCTCGAAGCACATGTAGTTGAAGATTAAAGGCGGAGGTCCTTCGAGGAAACATTAGTATAGGCTAGTTTAAGACTTTTATTTTCTTTCTTTTCCTTTTAGGTACGTGACAACCTCGAGTCTCTAGGTTGTTTTTGCCTCGATTCGATATTTTTTAAAGCCAACTTGATCACGTACGCAACCGTATTTATTACGGGACTTAGGGAATGCGTATACCTTCTTCCCGAGTCAAATGAACCCCCTTACTCAGAAAATCTAGTGCAGACTATGTTTTAGAGTCTAAATGTGCTTTAAAGGAAAAAAAAAAAATTTAAAACGGTGACTCGGCACACCGAAATCAAATGTCAAGTGGTTGAAGATCCTTTGAAACACAATCTTTTGTCACTTTCAATTTAAAAACTCTTTTGAGCTTTAAAATCACTTTTATCTTTTTAAAGAGGTTAAGGAGGGAAAAAGGGTGTGACAGTCGTCTAGGATTTTTTCTACATTTATAAATAATTCTTAAACTTAATTTTTGAAGGGAGTTCAACCTTTTGAAGGAGAAACACGGCCGGAGAAATATTTTAGGAGCCGAAAATCATAGAGTTTTCTTTTTTTGTCTTATTAATTACTTTTAGTTTATGCTTTTAAATATTAATATAATTTTTAGCATGATTATAAATGGCTAGTTCTTTTCATTATAGGATTATGAGTGCTGCACGAATGTGGCGTTTGAAGTTTGAATTAACGATTTTAATTTTATTATGTTGGTTTGTTTATTTAATTTTGTGCTTGATTATTTTGTTGTGTAGCTAACAATGAAATACTATCTACGAATATAGAATTGAACTCGAAAATAAAAATTCTAAATTACATATAAAATTAAATAGAGCAAGTTCTTGAACCTGGGCATAGGGGAATGTGTTCTCTGTTAGGATATGCATATACCTAATGCCATGCTTGATTGATGTGCAAGAATTAAAAATACATTTTTGTTAACCTTAATTTCATAGACATATAGGTATTAGGTTAACTTGAATATGAGAGTAAAAACTGGATGGATTCTTACGAGTGATATTAACTCTGTCAATCAACAAATCAGATAAACCTATTAGTCAATTTAAGTAGGGGACACAATAGGATTATTAGCTAACATATAATCCTGGAATACCTTCTCCTATTAATTTTTATCCTAACTAGCCTATGTATTTCATTTGATCTCTAGTTTACTTGATTGCTTGATAGTTTTTTTTGTAGTTAATTAATTACCAACACAATTTGAGAAAAACTGCTTGAATAGATTAATTTTTTGAATTTAATTTAGTTAATAGTTAATCATAAATTTCAATGGAAAAAATATTCTATTTATGACTTTATTACTTGTTGACTATATATATTTGCGTGTGCATTTAGACCAAACACATATCATGTCCACTATCAAAGACATACAAGATTTTATGTTAAACTAATTAATTGGGTTATAGAGCGGCTTGGAATAATTAAAAATGAATTCACTTTCAGGGGCAACGAGCATGCTCACAGATTGTGTCATACCAATGCTACAGGCTTCAAAAATCCAATGAAGGGTTTTTAAGTTTGAAAATTGTGCGGAACTTGCTTTAGGAATTCAAGGGAGCCGAACATGGATTGTTATGATTTATTCAATAGCAGGTCCAACCGATTCAAAATCTCTCAAGCACAATGCATATTTATGCAAGAATTGGTGTGTGGCACCGTTGACATATACATTTTATTCGGAAGAGCTGAAGAGGTAGACAAGTCCGATAGCAGCTGCATCCACATATTAACTTAAACTACAATATGAATTTAGTCAAATTTTCTAAAGAAAAAGGTATAAACTTCTATTAAGCTCATATTCGTTAAAAGATAAATGTATAAACTTCTATTAAGCTCATATTCATTAAAAGATTAATTATTCACCATTATTAAAATGAAATTTGCCTGTACAACTGAATATATAAGGGATTCATATAACGGCCCTAACTAAATTTTCAGGCTATATCGTAAAATATCTGCTTAACGAAATTCATACACATTTTATGTGATACCAAAATAATATCGCTTTAGGGTGTGTTTAGTATAACGGAAATGTTTTCTAGAAAAACAAATAGTAATTTTGCTCATTTTTTAATGTTCGGTATGCAAATTAAAGAAAATAATTTCTCAAGAGTATTCATAAATAATTTAGATACAATAAACATGAAGTCATAAATTTAACTAACCTTCCAAATCCACAAATTTCATAAACTTTCGAACTCGCAAACTTTCAAACCCGTATACTCTATAATTTCTAAACCAGTAAACTTCCAAACACATAAACCTCCGAACTCATAACTTTGGAACTCGTAAAATTTCGAACCGGGAAACTGAAAAATAAAAAATCAGAACTGAAAATATTTTTAAAAAATATATCTTTTTGGGCGCGCAGGGGAGGGGTGACGGAGTTGGGGTGGATGGGTGGCGCAAAAAAACGGAAAAAACAGAAAATTGAAGTTAGATGGGGTTAGATGTGAGGGTAGGTGGAGTTTTTGAAAAATGTTTACCTAACTCTTTTAGGAAAGTTATTTTTTTTAATTTCAGAAAAATATGATATCTAAAAAAATATTTTTCAACCTATTTTATGCAATCAAATAGTAGAAAATGAAAAAATATTTTTTATGGTACCAAACACATCGCTTGGTGTCCCTTATTTCGCTAAAGCAAAAAGGAAATGCTTAACCTTTGGAAACAAAATTTTTTTATTAAAAGAAGAATGCAAAGGTCGAGGTTGAAACAGATCTAACTTGTTGCTTTCTGCCATCTCATGATTTAAATTTAAGACTCTGACATACTAAACTTTTCAAAGGCAGTGCAATTAAACAATATATTTGTTATTTATGTATTGAATTTATTCTTTTGTATTTTTAAAAATCTCATAATCACTATAGGTTTAGAAAATTTATTGTTCTAATAGATTAAGTAAAAGAAAATAATTGTTATTGTAGGATTAAAAAAATATTTTTCTTATAGGTTTGGGATTACTTGAGATTTATATGGAAATTGTGCTATCCATTTTATTATAATAAAAACTCTCTCTGTTTCTGTTATGAGAATAAGGCTTAGTCGAACCTCGTTACATCATTATATTATTTTTCTTTCTTCTTTTACTTTGCGTGTATTTTTGTACAATTGTATGTTAGTTAACCCACGGTATCACTCAATAATATTTTACCTTTGTCTCATTATAAAGTGATAGGTGAGAAAATATAGTATATGTAAACTGTGAAGTAAATAAGGATTATATAAAAGATATAGATACAATGTATTCAATCATTGTGTTGGACCGTTTTTAAGTCCCAAATGGGTGTACATAGCCAAAATTCGTGGGTACTCAAACAAATCCGTGAATGCTCGTGTTGAGCTTACTGCGTATTAATAGACTGCGATTGGATTTAAAATTTTAATTTAGTCTTTCGTCGCAATGGTGGACTCTGTTTGTAGGTTCAACAAAACATAACGTTTCAGGTGGAACTCCATTATATGAGAAAATAAGTATCGCCAGAGTAGTTTAGTATATATTTTAAAACTGAAAGCATTTAAATTGTGGATTTGTCACTGTATCATTGACCATAAAAAGAAAAAAGAAAAAAACGTAAAAACAAACATGTGTCAAAAAGTTTATTTAATGTGCTGCTATTAAGAGTGGCAGACGGTCCGGTGTCACGGACCGGATTTTTTTTCCAGTCCGGTACAATTATTGGGCAAAAACCGAATTTAACCGGTCGTATCCGGTCCGGTCGTACCGGCTAAAATTATTCCGACCGGATCGTGACCGGTACCGGTGGCCGGTCTACCGGTTTTATCCGGTCCGGTCCGGCCGGTCACCCGGTTTTATTCTCTTTTTTTTATTTTTTTAATAATTAACATTTGACTCATTTTTTTAACTTTATAAATAATTGAAAATATGTTTCAAAGTTGAATTTTAGAATTAAAGAAGTTACTATATAATATTACTTACAAAGTTTCAATTAGTTTCGAAATTTATAATTAGATTCAAATTTCAAACCTTGAAATATATTCAAAGTTAGTAAAATTATAAATTTTGTAGTAGTCTAGTAGAAGAAAATTATAAGTTTTTGAAAATATAACAACTAAATATTACTAACTTTGAATATATATTTGAAATGAAAAGTATGTTTCAAAGTTAAAACTTAGAATTAAAGAAGTTACAATAATATTCTTACAAAGTTTCAATTAGTTTCAAAATTTATAATTAGATTCAAATTTTAAAGTTAAAGGTTAAAACTTAGAATTAAAGAAGTTACATATTCTTACAAAGTTTCAATTAGTTTCTAAATTTATAATTAGATTCAAATTTCAAACCTTGAAATATATTCAAAGTTAGTAAAATTATAAAATATAAGAACACAAGACAAGAGTTGTGATGTGAACTTGGAGCAATTTTATTAATATGTAATTTGATGTATAAAATTACATTCTTTTAAACATGCTCGTTAGTTTTTTTAATATAGCTGTAGGCTTTTCCTTTGGAACAGGTTGTTGTTGTTCCGGTTCGTCGTCGTCTTCTTCTTGATCTTCTTCATCTTCCGTCTCGTTGGTTTGATTCCCTTCTTCACTTGTTCTGTCGCTCAATATTTGATCCATGTATGCTCTATCCTTTTTCTGTGAAAGCTCCGGTATTCCAAAGTTTCTTCGCTCTGCTCTGATCCAATCTCTGAATAGGACTCATGTCTCCATTGCTTCTTCCCTCAGTGAATGTCGATGATCTCCAATCTGAAATCTTCCCTGGCTGAAAGCGCTCTCCGATGCAACAGATGACGCTTGAATTGTCAAGATATCACGGGCCATTTTTGAGAGTATTGAAAATTATGTTTCTTGACTCTTCCAGTAATCCAATAGATCGTGAGTTCCAAAACTTGTCAGTTTCTTCAAATACTGGATCAAGTACACTTGGAACCCGCTGTATTCCTCCCCGTAGTCATCTTGTTCTGAAAGCAGCCTCTGATCAAGTCCTCCGAAGCTGCTCATCCCAGTATGTCGTTTGCTTACTTGAGAATTACTTTCACCGGTTGAAAGTATCGGTGCAGTTGGTGTAGCTCTCTTCCCAAGCTCTATACTTTGCGAAAACAGCCTGAAAATTAGTAGAAACTTTACCTCGAGCAACATCTACACTCGGGTACTTGTTAGTTGCAATTTCAAGAGGTGTAATCTCTAAATTTGTGTATATTTCCTGAACAAGTCATTCAGTTAACTTTAATTTAAATGCAGGATGCAACACAGAAGCAATGTAAAAAAGTTGAGGAATTAGAAAAAAATATTTTTTAAACTTTTCAATCATAGCCTCTACAGCCATTTTATATGAAGCGTATTGCCTATATAATTTTAATAATTCGGATATGCCGGCTATATAGTATAACATAGTAGGAGTAGTTGGATAATACTGTCCAGAAAATTCTAAAGTCGCATGATAAAATTTTTCTAAAAAGTGGAGGAGATGTTCAACAAGGTTCCAATCTTCCTCCTTAAGGTGGTAAATATCCATAAAATATTTATCATACATTTGAGTAATAGGCTCTCTATATTCATAAGCAACAGTTAACGCTTCATATAGAGTGTTCCACCTAGTAGAAACTTCTTTTGGAACTCTCCTAATCGGCATTCCTAATTCTATACATTTTCTTTCCCATTCTCTTTTTCTTTGTTGATTTTTATTTATAAAAATAAAGGCAATAGCTACTTTAACTTTTTCAATAATGTTGTTAAATAAGTCAAGACCATCCTTGACTACTAAGTTGTATATATGACATGCACATCTAACATGAAAAAATTCCTCAAAAAGGGGGTTTAAAATAGGTCTTAAATTCCTAAGTGCTTCTCTGTTGTTCGTAGCATTATCTACTGTAATACTAAAAACTTTATTAGTCAAACAATAAGCACGACAAATAGAAAAAACAGTTTTGGAAATATAATTTCCTGTGTGGGATTCATCAACTACTTTATATGCAATTATACGTTTTTGGAAGACCCAATCAGGATCTATCCAATGAACAGTAACAGTAATATAATCGCAGTTATTAGTTGAACGACCCATATCAGTTGTAAGACATACTCTAGTGTCAAAGTTATCAAATAAATATCTTAAATAATCTCTATATTCATTTTTAAATTTTATAATATCATTTTTTACGGTTTTTCTTGGAAAACCTTCAAAGGAAGGATTATATGTAGCTTGGATATATCGAACAAAACCAGTAGAGGAAGGAAAACTATAAGGCAAACCCTCTACCGCAACTAGTTTAGCAATATTTTCTCTATCCCTTTGTTTATCGTAACTAAGAATTCCTCCTGTTGTAGGGTTATATTTAGTTTGGATACTCGAGGATGCATCATGTGCTACCCCCCATGCTCGGTTCCAAGATATGTACCCCCCGCCCGCTTTGACCATTCCTTGGGATATTTTTTTAATAAGTGAGTTCTAATTTTACCCGTCCCACCTTCATTACCCCCAGTTCTAAACATCCACACATGTCCACAAAGACCACAAATAGCCGTCTGATTTTCCTTGTTCTTCTGTACAAATTCCCAACCTCAGATCTATCCCTACGTTGAACCGGGGCTCTAGTGGGAGGTACGGGAGGAGGCAAGTCGGACTGAACTTCAGGTGGACTAGCCTCAAATTCACGTTGTTCTTCTAAATTAACCCCAGTTTCATAATTAAATTCCGCTTCTACATTTTGTGAATCAAGAGGATTAAAGGAGCTAAAATTATGATAATATTGATGTTCCTCTACGTGTTGATTAGAAGTACAACTACCAATAATTCTTTACCCTTATTTCCCGAACGACCACGTGCCCTCCCCACACTACTAGTTCCAATTGAACCTCTTTGAGACATAATTATAATTTATAGCAATAAGCAAATAAAATAACCAACCAATAAAATAAATATATCACAAAAATATAATTAAAGAGTAGAGAACGACCAACCAATATAGCTGTATAATTGAGATGAAGTTGAAACTTGAAGCTTCAATTGATAGCAAGTTAGCAACTCCAAGTAAAACTTGATAAATAATAACCAAAATTGTGGAATTTAGATTTACACAAGTAGCCAATGTAACAAAATAACAATATTGTAGATGATTTTGAGAGAATTAGAGAGAGTTTGATGATTTTTGTGAATAATATGATGAAATAATGGGGTATTTATAAGAAAAAATAGTTAGAGGGGGGTTATGGGGTGGTTATGGGCTGCAAATAGCCGTTTTTGGCCGTTGCCCAACGGCTATTTCATCAATAGAGCCGTTGGCCAACGGCTATAAATTAAAGGAGGAGGAGGCTGCTGCGAACCGGTCCGGTCCGGCCGGTTCCGGCCCAAATTTAATCCGGTTCGTCCCTTCTTAACGTGTAGAACCGTGTCGCTACCGGACCCTAAGCCCCCCTACGTATTTGGTCCGGTTCTAATCGGTCCCGGCCGGTTTCCGGTCCCTAACCGGTCCGGTCCGCTTAGAACCGGACCAATTTCAATTTTGACATTTATGTTTAAGTTTTATAAAATTGTATGTATAATTATATTTTGATATAATACATTTTATGAACTAATATAACAATTAGGCTCGATTTAAAAAGATGGAGCTTCTGTTGAAAATGCAGAAGGTTCATATTCAAATCTTTTTGCTGAGCAAAATTTGCAGATTAAAGCTTTCTGAAGCGGAACATAGTTTGAACACAACCGACTGATGTTTTGTGATTGTTGTACTATCTGTATATTCGAAATGGATCATTAAAACTAAGGCAAAGCAAAAGCAGTTATTACTGTTAATGGGAGACAAAAATCTGAACAGACAATGACTTAGCATCAAAAATATGAATATGATGTTCTATATTATCCCATTTTTCTCTTCCTTCATTAAGAAAACAATTCCAAATTCATCTTGTGCAATGATTTTGATGGTAAAATATAAATTGGTGAATTATATTATAATGGTGTGGACTCCTTGCTTTTTTTTGTTTTTGGTAACCAAAAAAATTCTATTTACCAAATACAATAATTATGTACAAGATTCAAAGGAAAAACAAACCACTGATTCTTTAGATACTTGCCCCAAGTATCAATCATAGCAACTATGAACTACACAAATACCTCTGCTATCATCAATAGAATTAACCTTCCAAGCAGACATATATTTAGAAGGTGTGGACTCCTAACCTTTAAAGAAAGGGAATGTGATTTTACTTTAGAATCCAAATTTTAAAAATCTAAATGGCTAATTGCAAAGATCTTTCTTAAATTATGACGCGATTCAAAAATAAATCATGACACCCGAGGATAATGATGATATATGTATTATCCTATGTAATAATGCTGTAGATAGTTATTAATACTTTGCTTTTGCAACAATTATCGGTGAATCTTCACTACCAGAAAATCGTTCTTCTTTTTACTACTAATCTCGACTACAAATAGTAGTCGGAGCTTTCCGACTACAATAGTCGAAAAATAGTTGGGTCAAATTCTCAACTATTATAGTCAGAATTTAAATTAAAAAAAAATAGTATTTCGAGTCGGACAATGCATTGTAAGCCAGAACTTTAAGCTGAATATCGTCTCATTCTGCTGACTACTATAGTCGAAATACAAGATAATAAAAAGTTTGACTAACTTTCTAATTACTATAATCGAGAAATGTGTTTTAAAAAGGCAAAATCGGGACTTGTTTGGGGCTCGCCCTGAGGCGGAGCACTCATAAAACGCCCCTGAACTTATGTGTGTGGCTTAGTTCCGTGAGGTTTACGCTTCGGCTGTCGGGGCTTATGCCCCGGACACGTCCAACGCCCAGCGTATTGGGCTTGCCTAATAGAACTTTATGCAATTGCGTGTAACTAACCTTGTAAATCTTTAAATTTTCTTAATAAATAGTTGACTATTCAAAATTACTTTTTTCTTAATCATAAATCATTAAGTTGACAGTATTTTACGTCATAATTAAAATAAATATTATTGCACGTTATTCACTAAGACTGCTATGATAGTAAATTTTAATTAAATCTTTCATTTAAAAGTATTTATTTATTAACTTTTGTTATGTCTTTATTATATAATAATCCATAATTTTTTTTATAATTATTTTTCTAAATATTATTTTTTTCACGTTTACGAGATACAAACTTATTAATTTAATAGCTCAATATTAGCTAGTACCTATTTACAAATAATTAATTATCATTGTATAATATGGTGAATTATGTGTCACTTTATTAATTTGTTGTTTAAAAATAAATGATGCTAGAGAAATGGTGTTTTTATATAATTCTCTTTCAAATAGAAAGCATATTAAATAAAAGGAGTATTTTAAAAAAATATTAAATTATAATATCGAAGATCTTTCTAGATTCATTACTTCTTAAGAGATACATATAAGATTTCGCATCGAATACATTACTTTTGATTTGATGTTTGAGTTGTAATGACGTTGCAGCTAATTTGCATATTATGATATATGTCATACTTACGTCCCATGTCTCAAGGCTTACGCCTCGCCTCGTCAGAGGTAAAACGCCTCGCCTCACGCCCCTGCCATTTAAAATATCGAGAATTAAAAAAATAATTTTTAAAAATTCAGGTTATTGTGTCAACTTCATACCTAGGTTTTACTCAAAGAAATGGGGTTTCCATAGCTATTTACAATGTTAAAATTAAGAAAGTGTATTTTTTTAATCTCTTAGGTGTAAAAGAAAATTCTCTAAACAAGTTTATAAAGACAACAAAACCATTCACTCCTCTCATTTCTTTTTAACTATTGTTATAACTCACACAATGCGTGGATAATTTGACAGAATATTAATCATATAAAAGTATGATCCAATGTATCGTATTATTTTAATAAATATTAATTATTATTTTATTATTTAATATAGTGCATAGGAATATAACAAATCTATACAAATTATTTTTTTATGTTTTGGTCTTTAGTTCTGTCTATTATAATATTTTCAGTTACATGATCTTATCCATAGAGCATGACCATATGAATTGTTAATCAAAAAGTTTCTCATCTCAAAAAATAAATTAGTCTTATCATTTTATATATCTCTACATTGAGGTTATTTATTTAACTATTTTCTTTTTTTAATAATAATTTCCTTATAAATATATAGATATTTAATTATTTTTAATTCAAATTAAAAATGAGTAACTAATTACTAACTAACATAACTAATTTTATCCTAAAATTTGATACTTGTTGAATTTTTTTTGTGACAATTGGTATTATTACATTGATTTGCTTCTCTCGGTCCAATAGATAGATTATTTTTTGTTCTACAATATTCTAATTTTTTTCATTTAGTGTTTATCTACAATACAAATATTATTATATTATTTTTCTAAATGAATGGTGCTGAATTAGTTCAAAAGTTAAATAGAGAAGTTCTTTTATTATATGTCATAAATCTACCAATAATTATAATAATTATTATTTTTATATTATTTTTAATAAGAAACTAAATTAAATTCTTCTTCCCGTTTATATTTAATATGAAAGTTCAATTTTTTTTAAAAGTTACTACATAATGAGTTAGATCATATCAATATATATTTTATTTATTTCTTTAAATTATTTTTTATGTTTTTGTATTTAGTTCTGTTTATTATAATATTTTAAGTTATATGATCTTATGCATATAGCATAACCACATGAATAGACATATCTCGTGAGAATAATATGATGAGTAAATTATTCTTTAACTTGTAGACACTTTAATTTTAATTGGATGAGCTTCATACAAAAATTGGGCTACATCCAAAATCAAGACATGTTGACCTGAACTAATATTTGTCTATGGAGTTCGATTGTTCTTTTAAGACCAATTACATTGATTAAACAAAAACCAGACTTCCCTTGATTGACAATATATAGTTCGGTAGCAATGTTTTTCTTGAAACTAAAGAGTAGAATTTGTTTTGTGTACTCCTGAAAAGGATAAATCCTTTCATTCTTGTGTTTTCTATAACTAAAATTTGTTATTTTGGTAACTTGCATGTAC